>JAJAGP010005797.1:0-28684 GCA_025084515.1 Ancistrus triradiatus | reverse complement strand
TGGAGTCCAAACTCTTTAGAGATGGTTTTGTAACCTTTTCCAGCCTGATGAGCATCAACAATTCTTTTTCTGAGGTCCTCAGAAATCTCCTTTGTTCGTCCCATAATACACTTCCACAAACATGTGTTGTGAAGAGCAGAGTTTGATAGATCCCTGTTCTTTAAATAAAACAGGGTGCCCACTCACACCTTATTTCACCTTCAAAATAACTGCTAATCCTAGAGCTTCACATACTTTTGCCACTCACTAATATGTAATATTGGATCATTTTCCTCAATAAATAAATGTCCAAGTATAATATTTTTGTCTCATTTGTTTAACTGGGTTCTCTTTATTTACTTTTATGACTTGTGTGAAAATCTGATGGTGTTTTAGATCATATTTATGCAGAAATATAGAAAATTCTAAAGGGTTCACAAACTTTCAAGCACCACTGTAGGATGACCATCTTCTATTCTCTGTAGTTTTGTTGTACTTCCTCTGTTCTTTATATATATTTTTGTAAACTTTATCTTTATGCTCTTAGGGCTGTACTGTATATATACTTAAGTGTCAACTAAGGACAGCACTTGTCTCTAATATAATGAAAACAGAAGAAACGTCTAGATAAGAGCATCTGCCAAATGACTAAACGTAAATGTAAAACAGGAAATCATTTACAGTGCAATTTGTGAAATTAAGACACTCTATCCCGAAATCTGGCAATGACTTTGATTAAATTAAATGATCAAAGAGCCACTCATAGTAGTTTTAATAAGGTTCTGTTGCTCAGTGGTTAATAAGTAAAGTGCAGGGGTGGCACAGAATCCATTTGTTTGTGTTGTCTGTCGAGGGGAAGTAATTGCATAATTTTGAAGTCAGCTCACAGTGTGTTACACTAGATACTTTCAGAAAGATTGAGTTTGTTTGTGCGCACACACACACACAGTTTGTCGTTCTGTCTTTGCAACACATTCCAAAAAAAGTGAAAGGTAAATCATTTACCACTTTGTAATGTTACCATGCCTTCTCACAACATTCTTCCTGCAAACACGTCTTAAGGTGTGCAACAGTCGTTGCATTTTTGGTTTCAAAATTCTCCACCCATTCTCTATTGGGGACAGATCTGTACTCCAGGCAGGCCAGTTCATTACCTGTACCTTCTTCTTCCCAAGCCGTGCCTTTGGAATGTGTTTAGAATGTGGTTTTGCATTGTCTTGTTGGAAAATGCATGGACGTCACTGGAAAAGATGACATCCTGAAGGCAGCTTATGTTGATCTAAAATCTCAATGTACTTTTCTGCATTAATGCTGCCATCACAGAAGTGTAAGTTATTTTTGCTAAGGGCACTGACACAACCCCATAACATGACAGCGCCTGGCTTATGGACTTTGAATGGTCCTTTTCATCTGGAATACTGATTGGTCTGACCCCAATGTTTTCACTGTGTGATCCTAGATGCCTCAGAGTCCAAATAAGTCAATGCAGATTCTGGACATGGTTAACATAAGACTTGTTTTTGCACAAAGTTGCGAGTGGTATTTGTGACTGTAGCTCCATATTGTTATGCTTGACAAAGGTGCAATTGTGGGTAAATAAGGACTGTGGTAGCCTAGCGGTTAAGGTACTGGACTATGGACCAGAAGGTCCAGGGTTCAAATCTCACCTCTGCCAAGCTGCCACTGTTGGGTCCTTGAGCAAGACCCTTAACCCACAATTGCTTGGATTGTAAGACTGTACCAATTGTAAGTCGCTCTGGATAAGGGTGTCTGCTAAATGCTGTAAATGTAAATGTAAATGTATTAAATGACAGTTCTTCATGCACTGTCATCGTAGGGATCAGAGATCACAGCGTTCAGCGTAACCGTGCTATTGTTGACGACACCTCTTTGAAATGTCATATATAAATATATATATATATATATATAAATATTGTTTTGTTTTATCTTATTACAAACCCTAAACTGCCCCTGTCCCAACTTTTTTGGAATGTGTTGCAGGGCTGAAATGCAGGAATGGATCTAGGGTTCACACTGCAATGAAATAAAAGTCAAAGTAAATGTAAGACACACTGTTTTTTTATTTGCATTTTCCATACTGTCCCAACTTTTTCTGATTTGGATTTCTAGATTAATTTCTGCACAACACCCTGTCTTATGAACATTTTGGAGTGGCGAATGACAACATCTAATTTGAAAATATATATGTTTTCCGAATGTAAAACAAATTGGTTTTAAGAAAATAAAATGAAAAACCGTAGATCTAATACATTTGGTGTATAAAATTCAATAGCTAACTTCATTGTTTACACTGGAACCAACAAGCTCCATAAAAAAACATGTTTTGCGCTTTGATATTACACAAGCCAAAACTTATTTTTGTCTTGAGAAGTTTACTGGTTATAAGCCCAGCCTGAGGTTTAAACCCAAGATCTCAGGAACTGCTGTTTTTTGTAACTGGTGCATACCTCTGAGCCACAGGAACATAAATAAAATATCTTAGACAAGATAACCCTAGACAAGAAGGTGTATAAAAATATTATAATGTTGGTTAATTAATTAGGTTTCCTTTTTATTTCCATACACAATCTTGGGAATATTTTATATTCACATTCCATGCACATAGCCAATTAGTCATAACTGGCTGGAGATACTGCAAAATTTCTGATGGGGATTATTTGTCAAATTGTATTTGTGCACGTCTCCTTTAGGGAGGCACTTCTGTGAAAAAGTTGGGGGCTAGGTTATATTTCGAGGATATGTTCCTGTATTTTTTGTTTCCATCTCATCAGATTTCCAGGCTTTTGGAGCTTTTTAATTGTTATTGTTGTTTTTGGGGCGGGCTTACTTTGCCCCATTCCTTAACTCATGGTTATGTCCCAAAGTAGTGTATACCAGGGATGGGAAATAATAACCCTATAAAGTGTAGCAAAATGTTACATCATCTTTGCCATTTGAGGGCACATATACTGTATTTACAAGAGTCTCATCTTAAAGTATAGATCAGTCAGATCAGGATACATCAAGTTTTCCATTCCTGTGTTCAGGGCAAATCGAGAGTGGCAGACATTTTTCTTTTACATGAATATATAAGTCAAGTACCATCTCTGATTCTAATAGATGATGTATTATAGTTTCCACTACACTCAATAATACTCCTAGAACTTTGGACAATATTCATATTTGAGGCAGCTCTGGGGTTTTATTCAACATTTGTTTGTGTTATTGCCAAAAATGCCCTCCCATTATTTAATCTTGGGGGAATTTCAATTGTGGGCCTAATTTATATTTAGATCAATTTTCCTCCAAGATTTCTGCAGCTTCAAAGTCTGCCAAAGCAATTTTGTCTTTTATGAGAGGGTTCAGTGTTTCTCAGTGTTTCTAATCCAAAAAAGAATATTCTATTTTTTGCCTCTGTTCAGCTCACTTACCCTGGTATTGATTACTTTTTGGACAACAAATGAATTTTTGCTAATTATAAATAGAATGTTATTGTTTTGTCAGATCATGGCCTACTTTCCATTAACTTTTTTTTTTTCCAAGTTTTGTCAAGACTTGTATTGCCTGGAGGTTTAAGGGGGACGTTAACAAGTTTATCTATCAACATATTTACTTTGCATGAACAGAACTTCTACTTGTGAGATGCTCTGAAGGCATTACAGTGGTGCTTGAAAGTTTGTGAACCCTTTAGAATTTTCTATATTTCTGCATAAATGACCTAAAACATCATCAGATTTTCACACAAGTCCTAAAAGTAGATAAAGAGAACCCAGTTAAACAAATGAGATACAAATATTATACTTGGTCAATTATTTATTGAGGAAAATGATCCAATATTACAAATTAGTGAGTGGCAAAAGTATGTGAACCTCTGCTTTCAGTATCTGGTGTGACCCCCTGTGTACCAATAACTACAACTAAACATTTCCTGTAACTGTTGGTCAGTCCTGCACACCGGCTTGGAGAAATTTTAGCCCATTCCTCCGTACAGAACAGCTTCAGCTCTGGGATGTTGGTGGGTTTCCTGACATTAACTGTTCGATCAGGTCCTTCCACAACAGAAGAACACTGAGGAACTCTTGTTCTGGGGTCCTCAGAAATCTCCTTTATTTGTGCCAAGATACACTTCCATAAGCATGTGTTGTGAAGAGCAGAATTTGGTAGATCCCTGTTCTTTAAATAAAACAGCTTGCCCACTCACACCTGATTGTCTGTAAAGCAGAGACCCTAAGTAATTGTTTGTTTGCCCTCTAGCTTTGAGGCTGCCTTAAACAGCTACTGGTCATGAGCCTTAATATCAACCTTAATACACAAAAAATGTTAGCGATGCTCCTACATGGCCACTCTCTCCTAAAACATATTTGTGTGCAAGCAGTACTCCATAGCGAATCCCAAACTCTGCATTACTCACAAACCACAGGCATTTCAAAGTCACATGGTGAGTTCTGGCCCAAGAGTCATTACAGGGGCTGCCAATGCAACGCCATTAACAGCGAGGAAACATTTTGTAACAAGGTTATTTATTCAAGTTCCATATTAGTCTTCGTATTCCTCATAAGGGATGCTTCGTACAACACATGCAAGGCCTTTGATTACTTTAGCCAAGATCAGTCCCTTCTTAGTGTGACTTTGTCTGAGCCAATAACCCTCTTCTTAATGGAGCCGTTTATGGGTCTCCTCTGTTGCGTGATGATCACATCCTCATTAACCTCACAGTTTATTCATCTTCGGAATGAAATTCTGTCTCAGCCGTCACTATAAGACATTTACAGGGCTTTAAAATTGATGCTGCAGCTTGGTGAGGAACAGATTTTCCCATGTCACACGTCAAAGAAAAAAGAAAGCTTGGCACGGAGTAGCAGAATACACCAGCGCGGCGATGTCCGCCGAACCCACGGCCTGTGAAGAGCAGGCACCCAGCCAGGCCTTTTTATGAGCCACGGGAACATATTTATGCTCTACTTGCACTAATGGAAGCAGATTGAAAAGGACACTTACCAGATTACAGCCATGTTTCCTTCAAGACTCCTTTAAAAAGTTTGGATGAATATTCACTGTAGTTTTTAAAATGAAGGGTGGAGTAAATCGTAAAGTTTTATTCTGAGAAATTAAATTTTGTGTGCGAAAAAGAGAGTGGTGTATCATCTTGCACAGCCATATTTTATTACTTACAATCTCAATACTTTGTCATTTAGAATATTGGGGCGTATTAAAAATTCACAGTACTGTGCAAAAGTCTTAGGCCTCCATTATATTATGGTTGTTTTAATGACCAATATAACTATTTCTCAGTCTTCTTTATTAGAATCCAAGCAGAAAATAGAGGAAATTTGCATGCAGTATTAAAAAACTAAAAAAAACAGCTTCTATAAAAACAGGCTATAGTGGCAAGCATTTAGTGTGAACTTTCATCGGGATGCCAAGCTGGCCCTATACAGACAGAAAAAGCTTGATCAGGAATGGTCTTTTTGGAAGCGTAGCAGCCAAGAAACCACTTTCAGAAGAGGAACAGGGTGAAAAGGCTAACATATTCTAAAGGACACAAGGACTGGAATGAAGATCTGAATAAAAGTATTATGGAGTGATGAATCCAAAGTTGTAAATTTTGGGTCCAGTCATCATGTGTTATATATGCTCATTATCCCATTGCTAAAACAACAAATCTAATAGTGGCCTAAGACTTTGAACAGTACTGTATATATAAATTACCTTAAATAAAAAAAGAATTCCTTTCTTCATTTCAGTTGACTCTGTAAGTGCCTGTAGACAAAGACTTGTTTAGTTTCTAAAGACTGTCATTCAGCACTTGGGTAATTCAATGGCCTAAACACTAACCCCCCACCACAGGTACCCGTGCATGAGTCCTGACACTGCCTCCTGAGGACTAGGTAGGAAGGAGTGGGAGCTAGACTTGGAGATAAACAGCATACCCATGCTAGTCCTGTGATGAACTAGAGTCCAGTATAGGGCACGCTTATGCCTCCTGCCCACATTCAGATCCCAGAAGCCTCATCGCCCGGACAATGAAAAGCAAGATTAACACCTGTGTTTCTACCAACATGAAAAGGGACTGGCTGAGAGTACCTGCCTTCGTGATGTCTGATGGTCTTCAACTACATAGCCCTATACCCATCAGGGTGGATGTTGTGACACATTCTTCCCATGACCATTAATTGCTGTGGTTTGCACCACTGCAGGCTTTGTGTCACTGTGGACCAAATGGGAATAACCCTGAGATGGGGTGAGCATTGAGAGCCCGACATATTGGCCAGAGCTTCATAATAATAGAGTTTTGTGCTGATCTGAAATATTGGGTTGCTGTCTTCTTGCCTCACAAATGTGATTACTGAGGTTTGTTGGTTACTAGACCCCTCTTGGCTGTGTTACCTTTTGGTTCTTTCCTTTCTAGTTATGCTGTTATAGTTAGAGCTGCCGGAGTTTCATCCTACACTTGGTGCTTGGTACAAATGTGTTCTGTTAATAGACTATGTGGTCTTAACAATAACTAACTACATATTCTGTTTTCTCACCGAAATTTGCTTCCGGTGCCATTTCTAGTTCACACACTAACATGTTTTTAAGCTACCAATTCTTTTAAAGTCTTTTAGAGTCTTTTAGAGCAAGTTTTTCCTTGCTCAGTTAGAGCTTTAGGTCTAGATCTTTGTAAAGCTCCTTTGAGGCAATGCTCCACTGTAAAAAGCACTATAATACATTTGACTTTGGTTCATGTTTTGTCATTCCTTTAACCACACAAGCACTCTACAAGCACCCTACACACCTTTGCTTCAGGGTTCTACATTTACATCTAGGTTTTTAGCAGAAGCCCTTATCCTGAGCAACTTACAACTGATACAGTCTTACAATCCAAGCAATTGTGGGTTAAGTGTCTTGCTCTGGACCAAACTGTGTCAGCTTAGCAGATGTTTTGAACCCTGGACCTTCTGGTGCATAGTACAGTACCTTAACCACTAGGCTACCACAGTCCCATCCAAATGTGGTTGATCAGATCAGGTCGGCTGGGTATAATGGTAAGATGTAAAGATAGATGTAATTGCCTAAACTGAGCTGTTACACAACAAACAAACATTTATCCTAATTAGCTATGGAGGTGTTTTCTATCTGTTCATCTGCTGTAAAGTCAATGTCATCTTCAAACAATCCTTTGCCATGTCAACAAATCAAGAAATTTACTAACATGCACTTACTATTAATATAATGTTATTAACTAAACATACTGTATAACTTAGGCATTTGAATAGGCACATTTTAAAACCAAACAGCTACAATCTAAGTACCACTGATGTACAGTGACCTTTCCTTCAAGTAAAAAGCTGAATGTTTTAATGTTATCCTACATTTTGAATTTTACACAGACATCATTGTGCACCAACCTACACACTTGGATCTGGTCCAGATTCTCAGCTGCTCTGCCTCGATTATTGGAAAAAACATGAATTAAGAGCTGTGAACACCTGCTTTTGCAGTTCTAGGCAAAGGAGCTCAAACATTTACCTAATGAGCGAGTTGCACCTGCCAGGCAAAAGGGCTTTGCTCATTCCCTCCCTGTTTGCATGCTTTCCTGTATATCTGCCCTTTCAGCTCGACTGTCACACCATTTTATGGCCTACTGCCACGCCAACATGCAAAACACAACTACTGTAGGGTTGAACACAGCTGCAGCTATTGCTACTGCTCAGAGTGTTCACTAGCACACACACACACACACGCACACACATAGAGGAATATTCAAATACTTGGTTAATGCTCATTGCTTAATGACAGACTACAGTACAGTATTGTTATCATTTATGGAAATTATTAAAGTCTGACTATCTTATATGAATGTATACAGTACAAAAGTCTTAGGCCATTAGATTTATTGTTTTAGCAATGGTATAATGGCCATATGTAAGATATTGTTGATGATTAGACCCGTCACTCCATAACACTCATTTCCACTGATGTTGATTCCAATCTTTGTGAGCTTTAGCACATCTTAGCCTTTTCACCCTGTTCCTCTTCCAAACAAAAGTGTTTTTTGGCTCCATCCCTGATCTACCTTACATTTACATTTACAGCATTTAGCAGACGCCCTTATCCAGAGCAACTTACCATTGATACAGTCTTACAATTCAAGCAAGCGTGGGTTAAGGGTATTGCTCAAGGACCCAACAGTGGCAACTTGGCAGAGGTGGGATTTCAACCCTGGACCTTCTGGTCCAGAGTCCAGCACCCTAACCACTAGGCTACCACAGTCCCATAGGGTACCACAACCTTCAGACTTCAGACTGTAGAAAGTTCAGCTTGGAATTCTGATGAAGCTGCCAGATGCTGCTATTGCTCAAGTGTAAGGGGAGGTCACGCTAAATACTTGCCACTGTATCCTATAGAAGCTGTTTATTTCTAATTTATGTCAGTTTTTTAATACTGCATACAAAATTCTAGCATTTTCTGGCTGTATTCTAATAAAGAGACTGAGAAAGAATTATATATGGTCATTATACCATTTCTAAAACAATGGTATATCTAATCTAATGGTGGCCTAAGACTTTTGTACAATACTGTACATCAATGAGCCAAAACACTACGACTACGTGGTCTGCAACAATTCCTAGGTAGGTGGCACATGTCAAATTAACTTACATTTACATTTACATTTACAGCATTTAGCAGACGCCCTTATCCAGAGCGACTTACAATTGGTACAGTCTTACAATCCAAGCAATTGTGGGTTAAGGATCTTGCTCAAGGACGCAACAGTGGCAGCTTGGCAGAGGTGGACCTTCTGGTCCATAGTCCAGTACCTTATCCGCTAGGCTACCACAGTCCACATGAATTCCCGGACCCAGGGCTGTCCAGTATTGCCCAGAGATCAATCCCTCCAAGGACTTGTCTTCTTCCCACAGTGAATGCTCTTCAAACACTTCCCAAAGTAAAACACTCCACCAGCCACAGCATGTAACAGAAAATGGGACTCATCTGACTGTGTTTGCTCCTGAGTCCAGTGTAGACACTTGCATGTCTCTTGTAGGCACATTTGACAGTGGACAGGAGTTGGCATGGGCACTCTGAGTGGTCTTAGCCCCATACCCATCAGGGTGGATGCACTGTGTGTTGTGACACATTCCTCCTGTAACTATTACACATTTCTGTGATTTGTACAATAGCAGCCTTTCTGTCAGTTTGGACCAAATGAGATTATTTTCATTTTGACTGCTAAATAATCCTAGGCTGGGATAAGAATTGGGAGCTCAACATGCTGGGTCATGATTTGTCCCTCCTTTATCCCAGCAAACAACCTACAAGCCAAACAAGAGTAATGGCTTGGCCCTTGTAAAGTAACTCATTTCTCCCATATCAACCATGTCATCTGGTGCTGAAGGAGCAACCCCTGCGATTGACTTGAAATGACAGACTAAATAAAATGATGCAAATGACTCTTAGTAGTACAGTACTGTGCAAAAGTCTTCACCCACCATTTGATTAGATATATCATTGTTTTAGCAATGGTATAATGACCATACAGTATATAATTACGTTTCTTATTTTATGCTTCTTTATTGCATTGATAGCACATTTAAATAGTTTGTACATTATTGTAGATTGTAGAGAGATACCATCTGCCGGCAACAAATTTCTTGCATGTGTAAACATACTTGACGAATAATACTGATTCTGACTCTCATTAGACTACATACCGGAAATTTGGATGCACTATTAAAAACATTTAAAAAACTCTTTAGGCTACAGTGGCAAGTATTTTGTGTGACCTCCCCTTACACTTGAGCAAAAGTAGCATCTGGCAGCTTTATCTGGATGCCAAGTTATACAGGCCAAAGCAGCTTGATCAGGAATGGTCTTTTTGGAAGGGTAGCAGCCAAGAAACCACTTTTTCAGAAGGGGAACAGTGTTAAAAGGCTAAGATATGCTAAAGCTCACAAAGATTGGAATGAAGATCAGGGGAGAAGAGTATTATGTTGGGTGTGACAAGTCCAAGTTTGACTTTTATCCCAATCCAGAACAATACCTTATAAATAGTCAGTATACCACTGCAAAAACAAGAAATCTAATGGTGGCCTAAGACTTTTGCACTGTACTGTACACATGCTGATGGAATAAAAAAACACGTTTAAACACTGAGTTTTTATGAATGTATCACCATTATCTATGTATCCTCTGTAAATTCCTTACAAACCTATGCGTTTTTGGATTGAGACTGGATGAGCTTTTCATTGATACAGCATGTTGCGACTGCACATGAACGCTTCACTACATATTTTGCTCTTTGTACTCAGTATTACAAACACGAGTCTCAACTGAGCTGGCACCGGCAACCTACCCATCTAACTACCGAACAGAAGAATTCATATCCTGTACTTGAGTGACAATTTTGTTTACAGAGGTGGATATTTATTCCAGCATATCCCATTTTGACAACGACAAAATAATATCACACAGAAAGTGTTGTGACAATAATTTGCATAACCATGTAACATCCTAACGCGTGAGCCGAGCTGGCGCCTCTTTTTAATTCTACACAATTAAACAAGAACTCTTTTGGTGCCTCCTAAAAACTGTAGCACACTGACTGATTTATCCTGATTGCCCAAGTATTTTAATATTCCTCTGTGTGTGTGTGTTGTGTTTGTACGCTTGGAACCCCTGGGCATATGCAGCTGGGTGCTATCCTACAGTACGCTGGTGTTTAGCATATAGTGTATGCCAATACCATATCAGTTGTTTTCCCATAATCTACTACTGAACGGCACCCTTGGTAAAAAACATTAGAAGTCTTCACTTAAATCTCAGACTGAAAACATAGAGAATCTAACAATTAACATTAAAGTAAAGCCTGAAAAATATGCAAAAATAATCAAGGGTGGCATAATACAGTGGTGTGAAAAAGTGTTGCCCCTTCCTGAAATTTCTATGCCTGATTTGATTGCATGTTTTGTTCACACTTCAGTGTTTCGGACATCAAACCTATTTAAATCTCAGTCAAGACACACAAGTAACCACAAAATCATTTTTAAATGAAGGTGTTTATTATTAATAAGAGAGAAAACATCCAAACCACATGTCCCTGTGGTGAAAAACTGATTGCCCCCCCTACACCTAATGACTGGTTGGGCCACCCTTAGCAGCACCAACGCAACCCATAATTTGCGTAACTCCACCAGGAGTCTTTTACAGCGTTGTTGGAGGATTTTGGCCACTCATCTTTGCAGAATTGTTGTAATTCGCCACATTGGAGGGTTTTTTTGAGCATGAAAACGCGGGCCTTTTAAGGCCCTGCCACACGCATCTCAATAGATTCAGGCGTACTTTGACTAGGCCACTCCAAAGTCTTCATTTTGTTTTTCTGCACCATTCAGAGGTGGACTTGCTGCTGTGTTTGTTTGGGATCAAATTTCCTGCTTGCAGAACCCAAGTTTGTTTCAGCTTGAGGTCACAAACAGATGGCCGGACATTATCCTCCTTCAGGATTTTTTTTTTTGGTAGACAAGCAGAATTCAAGTTCCATTTGTCACAGCAAGCTTTACAAAGTCGCCATGTCTGAAGCAGCAAAAACATCCCCAGACCAATCACACTACCACCCCCATATTTTAACTGCTGGGATAATGTTCTTTTTCTGAAATGCTGTTTACTTTTAATGCCAGATGTAATGGGACCAACACCTTCCAAGAGTTCAACTTTTGGTCCTTTCAGCTCCACAAATGTTTTTCCCAAAAGTCATCAAGATGTTTTTCTGGAAAAATTAAATGAGCGTTTATTGTTCTTTTGCTCAAGCAGTGCGTTTCACTATCATCTTGGAACTCTGCCATGCAGGGCAATTTTTGCCCCAGTCTCTTTCTTATGGTGTAGGCATGAACACTGGACCTTAACTGAGGCAAGTGAGGCTGCAGTTCTTTTGATGTTGTTGTGGGGTCTTTTTGGTGAACCTCTTGGATGAGTCGTCGCTGCACTCTTGGGGTAATTTTAAAATCGCGGCCTTCCACTCCCGGGAAGGTTCACACACTGTTTCCCTATCTTCGCCATTTGTGGGTAATGGCTCTCAGAGTGGTTTCGCTGGGAGTCCCAAAGCTTTAGAAATGGCTTCATAACTCTTTCCAACTGATCCGCTCTCATTTATTTTTCCTTTCTCAATTGTTCCTGAAAATTTCTTTGGATCTCAGCATGATGTGTAGCTTTTAAGGATATTTTGGTGTACTATCCGTTGTCAGACGGTCCTATTTAAGTGATGTCCTGACTGAGAACAGGTGTTGGGCAATATCAGCCCCTGGGTGTGGCTAGAGACCACAGTGAACTCAGGTGTGATAAACCATAGTTATGTTTTTTAACAAGGGGGGCAATTACTTTCACACAGGGGCCTGTAGGTTTTGGATTTTTTCTCCCTATATACTAACCACTTTTCATTTAAAAACAATGCTTTTGTGTTTAGTTTGTGTTGTCTGAGACTAATACTTAAAATTGGTTTGATGTTCCGAAACACCTTAAGTGTGACAAACGTGGCAAAAAATAGGAAATCAGGAAGGGGCAAACATTTCCTTTCTCCATCCCCTGTTAATGTTGCTCGCTGTTATAAGCATAAGGGAAGGAGTTGTTATGTTTGGCTAAATACTAGGACTGTAATTGAAATGCAATTGGGACACAACATGGGGCGATGTATCGTCGAGGTGGATTAATCGTTATTGTTTATTATGCATCTAATGCAATTGCCATTTTTTACCAAAAAAAACAACCGTAGTGGTGCAATCATTCATCATGCTCACAGCCTACGTATCTCGTTCTCAGTGAGAGTCCTTCTAATTTTTTTATTTTATTGCATGGGACTAAAAGACTCTTTTTTTTCATTTTTTATACAGGAGAGTACACATTATTATTAACGAAGATTACGAGCAAATTTTTTCCCATAGGATAATGTCAATTGAATTTCACATCTGTTCCAGACCCCCCATAACCCAACACTGTATAAGACATTATATGCATTATGGGATTTTATTGGACAGGTGCTCCCCGGATTTACAAAAGGGCATTGTTTCCAACAAAAATCCATCATAAGTTAAAAAAAAAATGTATCTTAAACGAGGAGTTAACGAGTGTTTGGTAGAGCTTTTCTATCCTGTATAAAGTGGAACCCACTGATAGTAATCATAAGTAAGTTTAATGTTTAAAACACTTACATACCCTACAGTTCTCCCAAAATATTCTTTAACACAAAGCTTATTGTATAATAAAGTGTTTTAAAATCTCATGGTAATTTTGGTGAGTATTGATTGAAGTGAAAATAAAAGCAAACCTTACTCTATTGATGAACTCTAAGCTACCTGCAGCCTGTGTTTCGGGAGCATTCAATTCCTGTTTTGTTTTCGGGTTTGGCTCTCATGAACTACCTTTTTAGGATCCAGGGACTTATTTTGAAACTAAGACTACAGTTACTGTAGATGTAAAAAATAAGAAAACACACAAAAAAATAGCATAGTATCTTCTCTGAGGGTGTTGTAACTTGTATCACTGTGTATTGTAACACTGAATTTTGAATCATGAATCTAGTTTTGGCTGAAAACAAGTCACACATGGCTCGACTCAGACAAGTTTAGCAAGTAGAACAAATTTTTCTAGTCAAATGGGTCGAGAACCCTTGGACGCGTTCCGAGGTTAGTCAAGAATTGAGGCTCCACTGTAATTTTTAGTTAAAGTTAATAGACTAGTGATTTTTGTAAAAGAAAAAGAAAACCTTCTTTTAAAAGCTGTATAAATCTTTCAGATCTACTAAGGAACACACTGGCCTTCTTATTTGAAATTTAAGCTCCACTCACGAGTTACAGACACCAATTCAAGTCCATGGAATGAGCTTGAGATCTGGGAATTTTTGACATCCAGGTCACACCATGAACTCTTTGTCATGTTTCTTCAACCATTCCTGGTCACACTTTTTTGCAATGTTGCAGGGGCACATTATCCAGCTTGAAAGAGGCCACTACCATTCTGATACTTTTGACCATGAAGGATTGTACTTGCTCCTGCAACTGTTTTAGGTAGGTGTAATGGTTGGGCAAAGTCACAACTTCAAGGAATGCCAGGACCAAGGTTTCCCAGAGCAACCTTGGGTCCTGGTTTTTTATATTATGGCTGATCGGTGGTGTGTGATTTTTCAAATTGGTTTTGGATTTTTCCAACTCTAACCATAGTTAGAAGTGGCACTCCTAGTTAAATATAAAACCACTGTTTTTGCATGAAAATACTAAGTACTTGTCAACCTTTCATCAGCTTCGCAAACCTGTGGGTTTTTACTTAAACGACGCAGGGTCCCGGTATTGAACTACTATGCGAAGTAAAACACAAACGTCTACACGTAATGTTAGAAATCCATATTTTTTTGACCTTGAAACACCTACAATATTTATCACAAAATCAGCCCCAGCCAGCCACTAATGGTGCAGTGCATCGGGACCTTTATGAGCAAACAAACATTGATCTTTCTTCAGACCCGGCTTATCTTGTCTCTGTTTGCAGCTGATGACAAGGAGAGGATGGGTCCAGCAGCCCAATACAGCTACTATAATTAACCAGAAACAGATGATATCTAATGTCCCTGGAGGACAGTGGGACAATTTCCCTGCACAAACCTCCCCAAAGACAATGTGTTGCCATTTAGCAAGGCACAGAGCCCAATTGCTTTTGTGGGGTTTTTTTGTCATTAATTGTTCCTGGCACGCTTGCTGTGGGAGTGCATTCTGTAATTAAACATAATTGCATAAGTGAGCTTGAAACATTATCAGCTCCCATTTACTCGAGCTGGATTAGTTTTGCCAAAGCAAGGATAAAAGCACAAACAAGTTCAGTGAAGTGCTGATTTGAGCTTTTATACAGGAAAGAGGCCTTTCACATGACATGCCATGCATTTACGGCAGAAAGTAGAAACTGAAGTAAACAGCCAGGAGATGATGATTGGTTTGTAATAGGAATGAATGATATGGCCAACATCTTCTATCAACAGTATATGTAGATGTATGTATTCTGTATGTTACCCCTGCAAGGTCATGGCTCTGACCCACTTCTTAAATCCTATCTGGCACTAAGACGTGAGCAGCACATCCTGTAATAGTTATCATTTGTGAGTTGGGGCCTCCATTGATCGGACTTGTTTGTCCAGCACATCCCACTGATGCTTGATCAGACTGAGATTTGGGATATTTGGACGCCAAGTCAACACCTTGAACTCTTTGTCATGTTCCTCAAATCATTTACATTGACAGCATTTGCATTTACAACATTTAGCAGACGTCCTTTTCCAGAGCGATACAGAGTGCTTTGTATTCTTCTTAAATAGACAAAACCTCATGTGAATACAAATAAGCCATAGCCCAAGAACACAATCCAACCCAAAATTGTAGGATCTGAATGTAGGTACATCAACACACACACACAAGCAAAGGTTTTTTTTTTTTTTTTGCATTTTTCAGTCTTCACTTAGTGAGAGGTGAGTCTTTAGTCGACTGACTCGAATTCACATTCAATTGAACTGCTAATCCCTAAGCCCACGAACAATACTTTTGCACTCCCGATATGGCAACATTGCCTTGTATTTTTTCGCTTTAAAATAAATGACCGAGTATAATTGTGTTTAATCTCAGTTTTTTTTATTTACATGGGGCTTGAAAGTTTGTTGACCTTTAGAATGTTCTAGATTCTGCATCAATATGACCCTAAAACATCATCAGATTTTCACACAAATCGAAAGTAGATAAAGAAACACAGTTAAAAAAAAAAATGTAAACAAAATTAGTATACTTGGGTCATTTATTTATTGAAGAAAATGATCCAAATTACATTTAGTGAGTAGCAAAAGTATGTGAAACCTCTAGGATTAGCATTAATTTGAAGGTGAAATTTGAATCCAGGTGTGCTCAATCATTGGGATTAACAATCAGGTGTGAATGGGCACCACCCCCGTTTATTTAAGAACAGGGAATCTATCAAAGTCTGCTCCTTCACAACACATTTGTGGAAATGTGTCATGGCATGAAACACTGGAGATTTTTGAGGTTCTGAGGTCCTCTAGTTTGTTTTGATGCTCATCAGGCTGGAAAAGGTTACAAAACCATCTCTAAAGAGTTTCGAATCCACCAATTCCACAATCAGACAGACTGTGTAGAAAATGGAGGAAATTCAAGACCATTGTTACCTTCCCCCTCCCCAGGATTTGGTCGCCAAACAAAGTCACTCCAAGAGCAAGCATGTAATAGTTGGCAGGTCAACAAAAGGACCCCAGGGTAACTTCTAAGCAACTGAAGGCCTCTCTCTCACATTGCCTAAATGTTTAATGTTCCTGAGTCCACCATCAGAAACAAGTACAACAATGGTGTGCATTGCAGTGATGCAGGATAAAGCCAGAAGCAAGAAAGCTATTGGAAAATGTTTTTTGTGAAGCGGATTTAGAACCAAAGTAAACGTTTTGGTTTTAAAAAAAAAAAAGCGTTATGTTGGAGAAGGAAAACAAACACTGCTGGGCATTTCAGCATAAGAACCTTATCCCATCTGTGAAACATGGTGGTGGTAGTATCATGGTTTGGGCTGTTTTTGCTCATATGGGCCCAGGACGACTGTCATCATTGAATGAACAATGAATCCTGAATTGGATTCAGAGAATTCTATAACATCTGTCCATTGAACTGAATCTCAAAGAAGGTGGGTCATTCAGCAAGACAACGACCCTAAACTCACAAGTTCCGTTCTACGCAAAGAATAGTTGAAGAAAAAAGTTCATGTTTTTGGAATTGCTCAAGTCAAAGTCCTACCTTAAAATCCAATCGAATGTTGTGGAAGGCCCTGACGCGAGCATTTAATGGTGAGGAAACCGCACCAACATCCCATAGTTGAAGCTGTTCTGCTGTACGAGGAATGGTCTATAAAATTCTCAAGCCAGTGTGCAGGACTGATCAGGACTGAAATGACCAGTATAATATTTTTGTCTTATTTTTTAATTGGATTTTCTTTATCTACTTTTATAACTTTGTGTGAAAATCTGATGTTTTTTTAGATCATATTTAATGCAGAAATATAGCAAATTTCGAAAGCGTTCACAAACTTTTCCCAAAACCACTGTAACATACTTTTAGGACTTGTTGAAAATCTGGCTAATGCCTTTAGGTCTTTATATGCAGAGGAATTTCTAGACTGCAAGTCACTGAGCTCATCATCATGACCCAGGGCTACTGTCCCTTGTCTGTCGAAAAGATGCAGGACTGTAAATGCTGCCCTCTATGCAACAAGGTCCTATTGAAATCCCTTTTTGCCCTTCATAAACAAAGCCTGAAAATGGAGGAAAGATTACTTTAACTTTATCCGGACTGGTCCACCTCCACCCGTCATTCTCCTCCCCTCAGACTGGATGAAGAAATCCATGCCGTTGTCCTGCTGGGAAGTTTTCTGGATTGCAGTTCTTACAAATCCCACCCCACAAAAAAACATGACAACACAGCAGTTGAAAGTGAGAGAGTGAATCAACGGAAGGGCTGAGATTTAGGCATCCTGTGAGAGGAACAGTACGTTTTGCTTTGCAGTGGCCCCTGTGTACAAAGGGCCCAAGGAGAACAAAGACGAAGGCAAGGGAGTGAAACATAAGTGGTGTTATTATCTATTTTCATGTTTCGCAACAGAGCTGCTACTCCAAACTGTTGAGTAAAATTCACAAGTGTTTGCTGAGTCCTCGGTTATCATTTTTAATTACACGTAAAACTACAAAAATTGCGGACAGAAATGAAAAGCTAACCGCTACTGAAAGCATTGGAATTAAACATTTAAATACACAGAAAGCAGCTAAACAGTTCTTTTTATTCATTTGATTTCATTTGAGTTTTATTGACTTCTATTTTATTGCATACAGTCTTCTGCTAAAAGTATTAAAACTCAAACTGAATATAAAACTAAAATATTACACTTAACACACCAAATTTTAATTAAAATGAAACTAAATTTCAATAAAAACAGAAAATACAAGTTCCCATTTTAATACCGGTTATCCTGGACAGGGTCGTGGGAGGGATCAGAACCTATCATCAGGTGAAAGTGCTCTCTGGATGGAACAGCAGTCCATCACAGGGCCCCATAACCACATCACTTGAGCACAGGCTGTGCAAAAACTGAATAATAATTAATAATATTGAAGTAACCATCAAAACTGTGTATTGAGTAAATAATATGATTTTATTTCTCATTATGGATGTTAACAGATGTTTAAGAATATTTAATTTTTTTCTACACATCTTAGCCATGGGGTACTGGACTGTGGACCAGAAAGTCCAGTGTTGCCTTTGCTACTGTTGGGACCTTGAACCAGGCCCTTAAGCCACAATTGCTGTAATTGCTAAGATTGTATCAGTTGTAATTGCTCTGGACAAGGGCGTATGCTAAATGCCTTAGATGTATGGAGATGTACATTTTTATATACATTTTTATTTTTTATTGAATAATTGTTTGGTGAACTTGCTTCTTTAAAAAGAACATAAATAGCAAATATAAATGTTAAGATATAAATTAAGATACAGCAGAAACTAAATGTTTTAAAAATATTTTTCCGATAATCTCACCTTGAAAAATATTTGAACTAAAGTTAAACTGAAAACTTAAATAAAGTATCAGCTATAATGAATCAGTGAAAATGAGCAAATTCTTAGCATTTTTTTAAATAATGTATTATGCATTCACAAATTTGCCTCTAGAATAATCCAAACATTTAATCTATATCTTTAAATACAATTTCCAAATCCTAAATATAAACATAAATTGTACTAATACAGAATTATACTAAAACAGAAAAAAAACAAAAAATGAACAGAAACGCATTAAAAACTATTAAATCTCAATTGTCTTTTATATATATTTAGAAAACATAAGAAGCATACCTAATAACACTGGTTGTCTAAACAGAGTGAGCATTGAAAGACAAGACAAGGCTATCAGGAGGCAGGAAACAGGCTGGGATGGAGACCTGCCCTCGCCGACTTTTCAAAGACAGATTAGATTATCAGTGACTGGGCCTGCTGCACACACATGCGGATGTCCTTGCCCAGGAAAATGAATTCACCATTCCAGGGTGGCGGTCTAGTCCCCTTGGAAATAACAATATATTTGACAGCACCATGTCCACCTTCAGTGTTTAGCTAAAGGCATCTTGGAGTCATCAAATCAGTCCTGGGGGGTTTTGTGTTTCACCAACAGCTGACTAGGCGCTTTTGTATCTTCTGGCAGTTTAATCAGTGATTGCTGGGCATTTTCATTCGAGATTAATTGGCACTTGATAAATGTACAAACACCTCAACCTCTCAGACGTAACATCCTAATTAATGCATTCTTCAGCAGTATCATTAAGGATCACTGGTGAATTTCAGCTAGAGCAGGATTCACACACCTCATCTCTTATTTGCCTAAATGCTTCTCAAAACGACTAAATAAGAAGAAGGCAACCTCGAGTTATTCCCATTTCTGATTTAATACATATCATGTGTATTTGCTGCTGGAATGAAAGTGTGCAGCCACACTGGAGTTGCAGATAAGGCTGGTACTGGTAAGTCTGGTGTGCAGTGGTGGCACCAGGTATCAAGTCAAGTCAAGTCAGATCTATTTATATAGCGCTTTTTACAATGGAGCATTGTCTCAAAGCAACTTTACAAGTTTAGATTATCTCCTAATAACTACGTCCAATCCCAAATTGAGCAAGCCTAGGGTGACAGTGGCAAGGAAAAACTCCCTGAGTTATAGGAAGAAACCTTAGGAGGACCAAGACTCAAAAAGGGACCCAACCTCCTTGGGCGGCATAGATGATAAATCTAAGAGAGAAACTAAAGTCATGGAGTCAAGTTCGAAGAAAATGTGAGTATTTTCACATTGACATTAAGTGGCCGGGTAGGTGGGGTTGGAGCTGATGACGGAAAGGCAGCTTGAGTGGAGCTACAGCAGATGAACATAATGTGTGGGGCTGGAAAATGGTACCGGAACAAAGCTCGGAGAGAAAACAGAAAATGTAATTAGTTATTGATTAAGAGCACAGTGTCTATTAACAATCACTGATGCCATGTGTAGCATGAGACCCCGGCAGCATTAGCTATAGCAGCATAGCTAGAAAGAGAAGAACTGGTAGGAAACACAGCCAAGAGGGATCACATGAGACATTGGCAACCCCACGGGAGGCAGAAGACAGCAGCCCAACGTCTCTGATCACCATAAGACTCTTTGACTATGAACCCCCAGCTCTGCCCTTATTCTAAGGCAAGTATATAGGTATGTTTTCTGGCCGGAGCTACAAAGTGTTATAAGGGTGCTACACTACCATACCTGTATATCGCAGTTATACCTTCAACATTGGGAATATTGGTGTAAAATTGTCTGGCCCTACAATCATACCAAAGAAGAACTCTATACATACTGTACAGGTAATATTATACATAACCGTACATACTTTTTATGCATTTATGAGTTCCTAAACTTTTTAAGATATCTCCACATTTCTAGTCATCTTCTGGCTGTCACATTATTTGTGCAAACCTTTAACTTATTGATTTTTTTTATGTGCTTATTTATGTCATGTTGATATTAGACAATACTATACACATTCACTGATTTCTTTATTAGGTGCACCTCCTTGTTCCTACACTCATTGTCCATTTTATCAGTCTCAGTCACAGCTTCATGCTACACTTGCATAAATGAGTTCTGCTAATAGACTCTGTGTTCGTAACAACAACTAACTACATATTCTGTCTCTGTCATATCTCTTCTTCCAGGTACCACTTCCAGTTAACGCACTAAAGATGTTCTTCTGGTACCAGCTTCGGCTCCACTCAAGCTGTTCTTTCATCATCAGTTCCAATCCTAATACTGCTTCCTAATACTACTAATCCTAATCCTAATCCCAATTCCTAATCCTAATAATCAGACCATCAGAGGGCAGTACTGCCCCCCACCCCCCAACCTATTGTTGACTGAGTGTGCCATGCCAACAAAACTTTCCCACTGAGGACACATGATCCTACAGTAGTTCTGTTCTACTGGACTAAAGACTGCTGATCTGCATATTCTCTTATACGTCTATATATACATATGAAAAAAAGAAATATAAAAAAATATAATATATATATTATATATTGTTATTTATATATTATATATATTTAGATATATATATCAAATATATATATTTTTTAATTTGAATTTTTATAGTTTTTTTATATTTCTTTTTTTTTTTTTTTTTTTTTTCATTTTTATTTACCTTTTGTTTCTTTAAACTGTAGCCTTAATCATTTAAAATAATTTAACTCTTACATATAACATCTTTGCTGCCCAAGAAGGTTGAGTCCCTTTTTGAGTCTTGGTCCTCCAAAGGTTTCTTCCTCAAATGTTTTTTCTCGCTCTAGGCTTGCTCATTTAGGGCTTAGTGCCTAGATTATTGTAAAGCTACTATGAGACAATGCTCCACTGTAAAAATATAGAAATAAATTTAACTGTGATTTTGACTTACACTAACAAAATGAATGGCCAAAGTCTCTCTATTCTCTTCTTACATAGCTAAAGCTGCAGAGCATGTGGAAAGTGTTACTGTGAAAACCAGCAGAAGATATTATTGACACTTATACAAACAATGCATTATTTACATTAAGACCACACTTTTTGTAAACTAACAGGCAGATAAGCTTATTTTCCATGTCAATGAATTTCTGTATTTACTCTGGGCCCTCCAACCCCAACAGTCTTGGGGTGCTATGAGGGTGCTTTCCTGGGGGTGCTGAAGCATGACCAAGCAGAACCCACATGGGCTCAGTCCATCACACATGACACAGGATGCATGTGCACACACACCCTATGTGAACCTGAGACTCAATTCCCTAGCTCTGGTGCTAACAGAAGATTTCTAGCTCTAAATGAGGGTCATTTTATGTGTAACACATTAAGTATTACAAAATACAGCATGTTGTATTTCAAATATGTATTTAAAATACATGTCCATTACCACATGAAAAGAAAAATTCTAAGTGTTGATATCTTTTTACAGATTTGAGTAACAGTTTAGCTGGGCTTCACTGATAAATGTATTCATTTGTCTATTGATATTTAAATAATAACAGTTCATTAAAACGTGAGAACTGCTCCTAGTCTGTTCAGCCATAAGAAATGAAGTAACAACGTCATTAATGTACTGCAACACGAACACATTTAGTATTCATTCGTGTTGTTAAAATGGTGGATTGCATGGTCTTGCTGATTGTTGCATTTGCACTTAGGCAGTGGATGATGCATGGGAGAGAGGTATTAATGTATGGCCTTGATTTGTGAGAGCTGGAAAAGGAGGGCTGCTGCTCGGCCATGAGAGGACAGATGGCTCGTGATGGCTCTTTTAGCTGAGTGTGAAAGGCCGTCGTTCCATCATCATCTCTGCGAGCATTAAAGCACTATAGCCCCTCACCAGGGTAAAGCTGTGAGACTGAATCATCAGCCAGTTCCACTTAACATATAGTAGATGTACTTTGTAGTTCTGAAGGACTGTAGTCCATCTGTTTCTCTACATACTTTGTTAGTCCCCTTTAGTCTGTTCTCCAATAGTCAGGACCCCGACAGATCAGGTACTATTTGGGTGGTGGATCATTCTCAGCACTGCGGTGACACTGATGTGTGTTAGTGGTGGTGTGTTAGTGTGTGCTGTGCTGATATGAGTGGATCAGACAGAGCAGTGCTGCTGGAGTTTTAAACCACCTTGGTGGACTGAAAATAGGCCCCCAGCCAAAAATGTCCAGCCACCAGCATCCTGTATGCAGCGTCCTGTGAGCACTGATGAAGGATTAGAGGATGACTAACACAAAGTGTGCAACAACACTATCTCCGATCACACTAACACACCACCACCAGTGTCACTGCAATGCTGAGAATGATCTACCACCCAAATAGTACCCGATCTGTGCTGGTCCTGACCATTAGAGAACAGAGTAAATGAGAATAACAAAGTATGTAGAGAAACAGACGGACTACATTCTGTAATTGTAGAACTACAAAGTGCTGCTATATGGTAAATGTAACTAATAAAATGGACAATGAGTGCGTAAACAAGGGATGTGTACCTAATAAAGTGATGGGTATTAGCATATTCTAGGCTCTCTGCATTTGATAATGGGTGCCTTGCCTAAACAGACACAGTAGGCTGAGATGCATCTGCAGTGCGAGATGAAGCAGCCAAGGCTCCGATAGGAAAAGAAGAAACAGTTTTAACAATAATTACAAAACTTACTTGGTGCATATATCACGCATACCTGCAGGTGTTTCAAAGTTCAAGAACTAATTCAATAAAAAATGGCTGTCTAGAGTGTCATAATAAAGCCTCCGAACAGATTCCCTAAATGTACCAGCATTAACAATTACGCAGTTGTCGTGCCCCTAAAGATTTTGCAGCCTTGTTTTGCTTCTCACCCGCAGAACAAAGAGTTACAAGCTGCGGATGGTTTAATGGCTTATTGCCTTCACTGAAACACACTCCAGGGGCCAAGTCAGTAGCTGAGCCCTTTGCAATATCAGTTTTTATTGTTTCCAGCTGCTGAAATGATGAGTGAATGTCACAGAGATGCCACATTTCCCCCAGAGTTTGACATTAATAGTGTCTCTGTGATCATTTCAGTTTATGAACTTGGAGCAGCAGACTGCTGGCCTCTGTTTTTCTGTGGTTGTTAAAAGAATGGTTCAGATAAATGGGAAATTGATCAACATAGCAACGCATCAACGAGGGTTGAAGCAAGTACAGAACCCAGCAAAATATGTCACAAAGCAAT
Organism: Ancistrus triradiatus; assembly: GCA_025084515.1. Lineage (NCBI taxonomy): Eukaryota > Metazoa > Chordata > Actinopteri > Siluriformes > Loricariidae > Ancistrus > Ancistrus triradiatus. The sequence goes on along the minus strand of JAJAGP010005797.1, from coordinate 4,895 downwards.
CACAGAATATGAGTAATTTATCGTTTTACAAGCCAGTCAACAGATTATCAATCGATATTAGCCTAAATGCTGTGGTAGCAACTGTGAAACCAAGCATCACTAGAGCATAGCTAGCTAGAGTTAGCTAACTGGAACGGTGCTGTAAAGTTAGCAAGCTTGATAAAACATATCAAACTTCAATCCACCAAGCAGCAGCCGCTGGAATTAGAAGGGTTCCTTCCTGAATAAAGACTATTCTCAATATTTCGTAAATATTAAGGGTAACAGCTTGCAAAACATCCCTGTTAGCTGTTAGCTCCTTTCACCTTGTAGCATACACGACAAAAATAAAGGAGCCAATTTTAGGTGAATGCTTAAGAGATCAGTTGCTGCAGAGCTTCTACTTCAGATATGCAGCTTCAACAATTCAAGGTGGATACCCATCTGTTCTGTGACCTCTGCCGCTACTGCTGAAGGTGAACTTAGCCATTGTGTGTGTGTGTGTGTGGAGGGGGGTCAAGTTTATATATCATTGTGATCCACATTATCCACATGTAACCACGAGTCAATAGATTTGCTTTAGGTTACAGAGGTTAGGTGTAGGTGTAGAACCAATTACCCACAGTATTATTATGTCAGTGGAAAATGGAAAGTGATAGAAAGACCAACTGTGTGTTAATGTTATGTTTATGTTACAATGTGGGGACTAAATTTCACCACAGTGATAAAAAGATCTGACGTCTTTGACCTTGTAGGGGCATTTTGATGTCATGAGGAAAACGTTTTGTTGGTTATTGTTGTTGGTTTTTTTTTTTACAGAAACTGCAACTTTCTTTAGGAAAAAAACAAAGAAGATCAAAAGATTTGCCTTTAATTACTGAAGCTAGGTGGAAAGTTAGGGGAAGGTGGAGGTGTAGTATTAATTAGCTGCAGTAATGTTTCATTGTCATTCATGTCAATGGAAAGTCCTCACAAGAACAGCAAGAGAAATGTGTGTGTGTGTGTGTGTGTGTGTGTGTGTGTGTGTGTGTGTGTGTGTGTGTGTGTGTGGTAATGCTGCCATTCCTGATGACTGTTTGAAAGTGAATTAGACTCAAGAGATGCAATAGAGGACAGCGTGAGCAGGGTATTGTATAAACAAATACTAGATGGGCATACAATGTCTTCCATCAACAAGACAGTCTTTAATCACACATCTTTAGCCTTCCACTGAACCTGTAAGACTCCATTAGTCCCAAGTGTGTGGACGGCGTCCAGACCGAGGTGACCCCTATCTGCCAGCACTACACCTCAGCACAAACCCTGCTTCAATCAAAGCCACTATTGTGTGCCATTTGGAGGGCTCAAATAATACTCTCTGTCTTTCTCTCTTACACACACACACACACACGCATGCACACACACACACGATTAATCAGGACATCAAAGCTTTTATAGCATTTTAATCGTTTTTTCTTCAATTACTCAAAGAAAACAGTAGAAAAGCAAAGCATCCTGTTTTACCCCTGCTTATCCTGATAATGGTCGTCAGGGAGGGTCTCGAGCCTAACCTGGCATTCACTGGGCACACGCAGCGGTACATCCTGGACATGGTTCCAGATATGTTTTAGCCAGTGTCTGTTTTATGTGATTTCTTACAAATTAATCAGGCTCAGTGGGCTGCATGTGATACCTGAGGAGTGCTGAGACCCGGGTGCCTCTGGTGTGCGTTTGAGCGTTATTTCCCTGCTGGAAATTGTCTCAACGCTTAAACCTGGACTTAAGGCTGCCAGGAAATCCAGCTTCTATTAAATGCCATCCAGAGCCAAACACTGGACTTCTGGAGGTGGGATACGAACCAGGGTGGTTCCGCTTTGATGACCAGTTCACAATGACTGACATACTCTGGTTCGTATCCTGCCTCTGGAAAAGTGTGATGTGAGTGTAGCTGCTGCATCCACATGATGCATTATATGTGCGTTTGTTTCCTCTGCTTTGATTTGTATTTAATTTGTTTGTTTGGTTTTATTTAACGTCACATCAGCACATGACTACTCAATATCAAATGCGGTCGCAGGCAATTTCGTATCTCCAATTTACCTAACTAACATGTCTTTGGACTGTGGGGAGAAACCGGTGCACCCGGAGTAAACCAACTTAGACATGGGGAGGACATGCAAACTCCACACAGAAAGAACCCATGCCGCTCCAACTGGGATTGAACCCAGGACCTTGTTGTTGTGAGGCGATGGTGCTACCCACTGAGCCACAGTGCCGCCCCATAGTAGCTACTAATCTATGTATAATATTCACTTTTAATTCATCTTGGTGGTATTCAGTATTTCATTGAATCAAATGATCAAATATATGACTGCAGTATTGCACTGTTCACTCATTACACATAATCGTCCTGGTGAAGAGCACAGCACAGCAAACATAGACTTGCTTTGAACCCTAGTGGATGCTCACTGATGTCTCTGGGAGTCTGTGGTGGGTTTCTGTAGCCACTGTTTTGAATGGAATTAAAGATTACACTCAGTGGACAAACAGCTTTGAATGCATCATTTGAGCCCCACCCGGTCACAGAACCTTCACTGGCAGTGAATTTACATTACATTTACATTTACAGCATTTAGCAGACGGCCTTATCCAGAGCAACTTACAGAAGTGCTTTGTATTCTTCCTAGCAGACAGAACCTCATATTAGTACAAGTAAGCAATAACTCAAAAACACAATCCAACTACAACCTACTCGTCTCTGGTGTAGAAAAATAAACAAAACACAAGATTTTTTTTTTAAGGAGGACATATAAATATGCAGTTGTACTCACTTCAGTCTTCACTTAAGCGCTGGGTGAAGAGGTGAGTCTTTAGTTGCCTCTTGAAGACAGCAAGAGACTCAGCCATTTGGACATCCAGTGGAAGTTCATTCGACCAGGATGGAGAAGAGTCTTGATGCTTGTCTTCCTTTGATCGTACGTGGAGGATCCAGTCGAGCCAAGTTCGTGTCTCGGAGGGTACGAGGTACAGAGCGTGGTTTGATCAGAGCCTTTAGGCAAAATGGTGCTGTTCCATTTTTGGCTTTGTAGGTGAGCGTCAAGGTTCTGTATCTGATGTAGGCAGCTACAGGGAGCCAGTGAGGTGAACGCAGCAGTGGGGTGACATGAGAAAACTTGTGTAGATTGAAAACCAGACAAGCCGCAGCATTCTGATGACTAACACAAAGTGAATCAGTTGCAGAGGTCTGATCGTACACATTGGAAGACCAGCCAGAAGAGCATTGCAGTAATCTAGTTTTGTTACAACAAGAGACTGGACAAGCACCTGGGTGGCTTCTCTGGAGAGGAAGGGTCGGATTCTCCTGATATTGTAGAGAAGGTGCCTGCATGACTGGGTCAGTTTGGAAATATGAGCAGAGAAGCTCAGCTGGTTATCAAAGATCACTCCAAGGTTTCTTGCTTTCTCAGAAGGTGTGATGGAGGAGTTCACCTGGGAGATGGCAAGATCTTGGTAAGGGGACTCATCTGCAGGAATGAAGAGCAGTTCTGTTATGCTGTGGTTTAGCTTAAAATGATGAGCTGACATCCATGATGAGTGCTCTCCAAACATGCTGAGATACGTGTGGAGACCTGCACATCTGCAAATCTGTATCATCAGCATAATAGTGATAGAAGCCATGAGAGGTTATGACTTCACCAAGAGAATGGGTGTAGAGAGAGAAAAGAAGAGGTCCCAGAACTGAGCCTTGTGGAGCTCAGTTGTAAGAGCACGTGGAGCAGATACGGAGCCTCTCCATGATACCTGATAAGATCGTCCTTCCAGGTGGGATGCAAGCCACTGCCAGACAGAGCCTGTGATTCCAGGCCAGGTATAATATGAAAGGAGTGCGGTTAAACATCTTGTTAAAAAAAACCATCTTAACGATTGTTGGACAGTGAACTTTTTTTGCATGGCACAGCTCCTCCTGGTTGCGTAGTCGACCTCTCAAAGTAAATCGGGAATCCGGAACATGGCTGACTTCTCAAATTTCAGTAAATCAACCAGCAATTTACAAAGACAAAACTAATAAGGTGTGTTATTATGTAAAATGGCTTTGTATTAGGCAGTGCAACTAACTGCAGCTAGACGGGAGGGATATAAAAAGCATACTGCTATGTCTAGCCAGTAAAATTAAGTGATCGTACATGAACATATGAGTTTCCGCTATTATAAAAATCTTCAGCCGCCACTGCTATGGAGGTAACATCTAACAGACCAGTAGCTAGCAGGCCAGTTAACTAACTCCAGGTAAGCACTGTTTAACATCCGTCACTCTAACGACCAAGGTCTTAACAATTATAATCAATTATAGTAAGAAATAAAAAATCTGTCTTTATTTATGGACATTGTGGATGCAGATCCACTCTGCTGATCCACAAGCAGTGGCAGGAGTTTAGGAGAGAAAGACTGTCTTCCGTGTGTGTGTGTGTGTGTGTGTGTGTGTGTGTGTGTGTGTGTGACTACAGTGGTGTTTGAAACTTTGTGAACCCTTTAGAATGTTCTATATTTCTGCATAAATATGACCTAAAACATCATCAGATTTTCCCACAAACATAACGCTTTTTTTTTTTAAACCAAAAAGTTTTATTTTGGTCTCATCCGTCCACAAAACATTCTTCCAATAACCTTCTGGCTTGTCCACATGATTTTTAGCAAACTGCAGACGAGCAGCAATGTTCTTTTTGGAGAGCTTTCTCCTTGTAAACCTGCTATGCACACCATTGTTGTTCAGTGTTCTTCTGATGGTGGACTCATGAACATTAACATTAGCCAATGTGAGAGAGGCCTTCAGTTGCTTAGAAGTTACCCTGAGGTCCTTTGTGACCTCACCAACTATTACATGCCTTGCTCTTGGAGTGATCTTTGTTGGTCGACCACTCCTGGGGAGGGTAACAATG
>JAJAGP010005796.1:0-28695 GCA_025084515.1 Ancistrus triradiatus | reverse complement strand
AAAAAAACCTGAAACCTTTGTCTCTCTGTGTGTCTGTTGGACGATTGTGAACTGTTTAAATTCAACAAAAGATTATTGTTCACTAGAGAAACATTTTTTAAAGCATAGTTTTGTTCCACGCCTCTAAGCACAAGATTTACTGAAAGTGAATAGGGTGTGGGCAGGTGCATTTTGCTTAGCTGAAAATACCTCAGCGTTTATTGAACAGTGAACTTTTCAATTGTCCTGCATAGAAGGCTACTCTTATGTTGATTGGTTGACTCTCAAAAAGAGATGTCAATCTGTACATTGGGAACATCACTGACTTCTCAAACTTCAATAAATCCCCACCCTGTAAAGGATTACAATTTATTTATTAGTTAAAAAATAAAATATAACAAGATGTGTTATTATTTAAAATGGGTATGTATCAGGTGACAAACTGCACCACCACTGGAGGAATATAGGAAGAGTACTGCTTTGGCCGGCCAGTAAGAGGTGATGACATGCATGCCTGTGACCCTATAGGCCAACGGAGGGGTGTTATACACATATAGTGTTAGACATGGGAAACATTTTTAGTTAGCTCACTCTATCATTTGTCAAAACCATCTACTTTAGATAGAGCCTGATCCCCATGATACTAGGGGGTAGCCGAGTAGTGATAAGGATTGACTGCACTTGTGATGTTTCCCTCTAGAAATTAGTTCATGGCAAAGGCGCATTAGTCAATGGCTAGAAATGGCTAAACAATCTAAATCGCTTGATGACTTCTTTAAGAAGCCAAAAACTGTTGGTACAGTAAACAAATAAATAAATAACCAAATAATAATCTTATCATTACATAGTTGAGTACATTGATCGTGATGTCATTAAGCAAAGCATCGCCCTTCAAAGGACGTTCAGTGCCTGGAGTGATTTCACTCAGTTACTTTCCAGGTCGTGCTGGAATAACTGCAGGGCAAGGTTTAGGAACACGGGACATGGCCGTGGCTTCTCTGTTTTTTGTTTCAACTGATTCCTTCTGTATACAAGTTTTCCAACCTAAGCTGAGATCAGCTTCATGCAACTTAAGCTCCTGCTAAGTACTTAATTCCCTCGAGACTTGGAGCAGAACTAAAATGCAATTCAGGACATATTTGCACTATTCTGGAGACTCGCAAAATCGGTTTACGTCAGAGGCCTTATTGATAAGCATACGATACGCTATGCATGCATCAGGAAGTTACTTATCAGTAATGCAATTTTTAACAACGGTACCTTTGATATACCAAAAACCAAAAACAACAGCAGCTACTCAATATTTTGTAACCAACTTTCCACAGACCACAATACAACTTTTAACAATTAAACCTGCAGACAGCTCATACCTGTTCGCACCCAAGTCTTAAGATTCTAAGATATGAATACAGAACTATACACACGTGGTTTTGAAGTTATCGCAAAGTGAGAGTGACTTCATTCATTCACAAGCTTGATTTGACTTGCTTCACATGGGCGCACCAGTAATATGTAGCAGAATATGACTACACTTTTAATTTGATTAATTTTAATGAACAAATGGGGCACCACCGGATCGTTTGTAGACTGGTGGAACTGGAAAACCAGTTGAAAGAGAAAAAGCAAAATTGATCAGGAAGTCGATATGGGCGACTTCAGTCTGTATCTGAATAATGAATTTAAAGTTATTTTCTCGGCCTTCAGATGAATAAAAAAAACTCTCCCTCTATAACCGGTAAATTCAATAGGTTATAACAAGTTTATTAACTACAAACAAGGAAATACCAACTGACAATCTGAAGTATTGACATGTATATCACAGTGTTAAGATCAGGAAATGATGGCGAACATGTATATCACAGTTTTACTATCACTAACAGAGTGTATCTATGTGCAACTTATCAATGGTGTAGTGAATACCTGTTATGACTATTTTATTACGACGTAGTGAGTTACTAGTAAGTCAAACTGCGGAGAAACGTAAATAATTCAACGAAAACTACATAGACGTGGGTAGGTATAGGTTGAAACGTAGTTTAAACTTAAATGCAAGGTTTGAGAATCGGGGACCCAAAATCAAGTTAACAAAGACTTGCCTGGCAGAAGCTCATGCAAAAGGAGGTGGAGACGGCAACCGGGCCTCGCCTGTTTCCAAATGACACGATCGTTCAACGGACGCCTGTTTATTTTTCGACGAACACGGCCGTTCGGAGAGCCTATCGATGGTGTAGGCTCTTGGCTTCTCAGTTATGCAGATATGCAGTCATGTAACCACAGATGTTTTAAGGGCAGCGCCTTCGGCGTTCTTCCCAGCTTTGGCTGCGGGGATTTCACTGTCCTCGAAGACTGCGTTCGCGCACACTCAAATCTTTACCCCGGCCACAGGTAAATGCTAAGTCTGATGCCCACTTTACACAACAAGCTTCAGTAAACTTGGAAGACTGGGATATACGAACATGGTCGAGCGTGAAGAAGATCTTTGTTAGTTGGTATTTCACTACTTTATTTAGCTTAATTTCTAATTCGGCAATAACAAACTGCTAAGACTTCTGGACAAGGAAAAACCTAAACGTAAAATAAAATGCAAAAAGGAAAGCTTCAAAGAAAAACTAAACTCAAAAACCAAAACTCCAAAACGCTTAAAACAAACAAAAACACTCTACAAAGAAAGAAAAAACTTAAACAAAGGAACAAGACTGCCGCTGCTAGCTTGCGCCAAAAGTTTTGTACAGGCTCTGACGTAAGTGATCAGGGGCGTGAGGCAGGGGTTTTGCCCTGGATCAGCCAATGAGAAGTTGACTCGGTATCAAGTCTCTCCTCTCGTTGGGCACATCCTTTATTTTCACAGTGTGTTGGTATGCACCGATACAGAGGCTGTAACTTTGGATTAATACATTTTTGCATATCTACGATGTCTAAGTGTATCACATAAGCACAAAAATCTTCAAAGTTAGTTGCGGGAGTTCAGGTACGAGGTTCCGATTGTCAAGAGCACCTCAAATATACAAACTAGGACATAATTAAGGCATTCCAAACTATAGCACATATATTTGCTATTCCTCAGACAAATAATGATACGATTAATACCAGATGTAGGATACAATACATTCTTAATCACAACTTGCATTTCTGGTCCTCTATAAGTGTAAATAGGTATTAATCACTAGCCGATCGATACAAGAGGCCCTGTAGAGATTATATACTAATATTTTCCTAACTACAACACAAAACTAGACCATATTGAGTATGGGATGGTCATTATACTAAATACATTATCCGAATAGACATGAAAATACATGAGAAATCAGCGACATGCATATATATGATTATATATAGGTGTACGAAGAATATCCCCGATCAAATTCCTTGTAAGAAAGAGACAGGGTGTGTGTGGGGGTGTTTGGACTCATTATGAAGCAGTCTCATGCTGTTGCTAACTGAGTGGTCCATGCAGAGGTAATCTATTCCAACATTAGTTGATACTAAAAAAATTACTATCTATAAGCATATAGTCTTTAAAAAGGCTGAGGTCACCGGGTCGTAATTTGCCAGGGCTGTCCTTTCTGGCTGCTGCTTGTATGGACACGTGTGTTGTAAAAGTGAAAGTGGGAAGGCCATCTTTGTTTTTCTTTGCAAAAGTTAGGCCAGAACTTCCCTAGAATAGGGGAGTTATTTGGTTTAGGGAGTTGTGTTGTTTAGAGGAGTTGATGTTTTAGAGAGTGTCAGAATTCCAGAAATCCTTTTAAGACTAAACACATTGGCTTAGTTTTACATGGTGAGATGGCAGGGGTTATCTGAAGCTTGGTCAGGCCCTAAATTATTTGTGGTTTTTGAGAAAAAAGGTTGGTATTGTGGCCATTAATCTGTGACGAGTCTGGTCCAGGTGGGGCGGGTCCTTTGCATTACAGTGTCCGTAGTTAGTGTTGTGTGATTGGTGGAGAGATGTAGATAAAGAATAACAGAGTTCGAATGGCGTCAATCCAGCTATGGACTTATAGCATTACCAACTACTGGACAGTTCTGTGGTTTGAAACGATGATCGTTGGTGGATGGAGCGAGGACATGTTTGTCCAAGATGTGCTCAAACGGAATTAGGTCTGGGGAATGGGCGGGCCAGTCCATAGCTCAATGCCTCAATTCTTGCAGGACCTGCGACACACTCAAGCCACTACAGGTCTAGCATTGTCCGCATGACGAGGAACCAGGGCCAATCGCACCAGGCATAGGTTCTCACAAGGGGTCTGAGGATCTCATCTTGGTGCCTAATGGCCAAGGTCAGGCTACCTCTTGGCGAGCACATGGCCAACCCACACCATGACTGACCCCACAGCCAAACCGGTCATGCTGAGGTTGTTGCAGGAAGAAGATACGCTTCCATTCCACGGCATATCCAGACCTGCAATATGTCACGTGCTCAGTGTGAACCTGCTTTCATATGTAAGAGCCAAGGGCCGCCAGTGGCGAATTTCCAATCCTGGGTTCTTCTGGCTAAGGCCAAGTGTCCTGCAAGGTGTTGGGCGTGGCAACAACCCACATCGTGGACAAAGGGCCTCTATACCATCCTCATGGAGTCGGTTTTTACGTTGTGCCAGAACAATGCACCATTTGTGGCCTGCTGGAGGAATTGGCAGGGCTATGGCAGTGCTCAACCATGTTCCTTCTTGAACAAAGGTGGATCCCCCCCACCACCCCCGGCGCTCATCGGTAGGGTCCATCCTGTGTGGCTGAGTTGATGCCCCACTCGGCCTCCTCCAACGTTCTTGGGTTGTACTGGACTGCTCTGGAGCGATCAGCATCTGGGACACTACGCATGACAGGACCACAGAACCTCTTTGCCCCAGCTGCACTTCCTGAGCCATTGTGTGGGTTGTAGAGTCCGTCCATGCTACCACGAGGGTGAAAAGCACCACCAAATTCAAGTGACCAAAAACATCAGCCAGCTAGCATAGGTACTGAGAAGGGGTCTGTGGTCCCCACCTGCAGAACCACTCCTTTATTGAGTGTGTCTAATTGCCAAGAATTCCACATGTGTCTATTCCTTTTGCAAACAGCATGAGAATTTTGATTGTCAATCAGGGTTTGGCTTCCTAAGTGGAAAATTTGATTTCACGGAAGTTTGATTTACTTTGAATTTTTTTTAGCAGTATTATATATATATATATATATATATATATATATATATATATATATATATATATATATACATACACACACATACAATGGAACAAAAACGGATTTAGTCAGCCACTGATTGTGCAAGTTCTCCTACTTAGAAAGATGAGAGAGGTCTGTAATTTACATCATAGGTACACTTCAACTATGAGAGACAAAATAACAAAAAAATCTAGGAAATCACATTGTAAGATTTTTATAGAATTTAATTGTAAATCAGTATTTGGTCACCCACAAACAAGCAAGATTTCTGGCTTTCACAGACCTGTAACTTCTTCTTTAAGATGCTCTTCTGTTCCTACTTCCGCACCTGTTTGACCTTGTTATCTGTATAAAAGACACCTGTTCACAGCCTCAGTCAGACTCCAAACTCAACCATGGCCAAGACCAAAGAGCTGTCGAAAGACTCCAGGAAGAAAATTGCAGACCTGAACTAGGCTAGGAAGAGTGAATCAACAATAGGTGAGCAGGTTGTTGTGAATAAATCAACTGTGGAAGCAATTGTAAGAATATCGAAGACATACAAGAATATTGATAATATCCCTCGATCTGGAACCCCATGCAAGAGCTAATCCTATGGGGTCAAAATGATCATGAGAACAATGAGCAAAAATCCCAGAACTACACGGAGGGAGCTGATGAATGACCTGCAGAGAGCTGGGACCAAAGTAACAAAGGCTACCATCAGTAACACACTATGCCAAGAGGGACTCATATCCTGCAGTGCCAGGCACGTCCCCCTGCTTAAGTCATTAAATGTCTAGGCCCGTCTGAAGTTTGCCAGAGAGCATATGGATGATCCAGAAGAGGATTGGGAGAATATCATGTGGTCAGATGAAACCAAAAAGGAACTTTTTGGTAAAAACTCAATTTTGAAGAAGAATTCTGAGTTGAATCCCAGGAGCACCATATCTACTGTGAAGCTTGGAGGTGGAAACATCATGCTTTGGGGCTGTTTTTCTGCAAAGGGCATAGGACGGCTAAATTTCATGAAATTTTAAGCCAAAACCTCCTTCCAGTGAGAGCATTGAAGATGGAACGTGGCTGGGTCTTCCATCATGAAAATGATCTGAAACACACCACTCAGGCAATGATGGAATGTCTCCGTGAAACGCATTTCAAAGTCCTGGAGTAGCCTAGCCAGTAGCCAGCAGAACCCAGAACCACACCCCATAGAAAATTTGAATTGTGGAGGGAGAAATCCATGTTGCCCAGCCAAACAGCCCAAAACATCATGCTCTAGAGGAGATTTGCATGGAGAATGGGCCGAAATACCAGCTACAGTGTGTGTAAACCTGGTGAAGACCTACAGGCAACGTTTGACCTCTGTCAATGGCAACAAAAGTTATGTTACAAAGTATTGAGTTGAATTTTTTGTTATTGACCAAATACTTATTTTATACCATAATTTACAATTAAATTCTTTAAAAAATCCTACAATGTGATTTCCTGTTTCTTTTTCTCATTTTGTCTCTCATAGTTGAAGTGAAAACGAGCAGCAATGTTCTTTTGGGAGAGCAGTGGCTTTCTCCTTGCAACCCTGCCATGCACACCATTGTTGTTCAGTGTTCTTCTGATGGTGGACTTATGAACATTAACATTAGCCAATGTGAAGGAGATCTTCAGTTGCTTAGAAGTTACCCTTTGTGACCTTGCCAACTATTACACACCTTGCTCTTAGAGTGTTCTTTGTTGCTCGACCACTCCTGGGGAGGGTAACAATGGTCTTGAATTTCCTCCATTTGTACACAATCTGCCTGACTGAATTGGTGGAGTCCAAACTCTTTAGCGATGGTTTTATAACCTTTCCAGCCTGATGAGCATCAACAACTCTTTTTCTGTGGTCCTCAGAAATCTCCTTTGTTCGTGCCATGATACACTTCAATAACCGTGTTGTGAAGAGCAGACTTTGATAGATTCCTGTTCTTTAAATAAAACAGGGTGCCCCCTCACACCTGAGTGTTATACCATTGATTCAATATATATATTTTATATATATAAAACAAGTGAGTGTTGTTTTTACTTAATTTTACTAGTGAGTGGCAAAAGTAAATGAACCTCTAAAAACAGAGTGTGCGTGTGTGTCTTCAGATATTGATATTGACACCCTTGGTAAAGGTGAGAAAAAAAGTGTTAGAAGAAATTTTCGCTTTTAATTTGAGAATGAAGTTTGAGAATACAAAGCACAGAAATTGCAGACTCTCCTGTTCCTTTTTTTGTTCACCCCACCAGTTTTATATGGGGTTTATATCAGGGGCCGTGGTATTATTTACCACAGACTGGTGATTTGCAAACGGTTATATGTAGACATGCTTGACTGAAGGATCAGTCTTGTTAAAGGAGACGAAGAGATTAAAAATCAGGGTTCTGAGGTCTAGCATGTCAAAGGCTGCCATATTAGACAGTAATTCCTGCGGTCATTTGTGCTTTCATATGAAGTTAAATAATTTAAATTAAATTTATTATTTTTATTTATTCATTTGTATTTTTATGACTCCCACAGCACTGAAACAACAGCCACAGCAGAGTATGGACAAGATTAACTCAGTGGACCATCTAGCTTCAGGTTAGTCTTCCAGTTTGTTTTTCGTGTCTATTTGTCACTGGACTCTGTCTTTATAAAATCCTTTAATACATCTAATGGTCTGAGCTGTTACTGTGGCACTAGGCCATTACTTTTGTGGTAAATAATTAGTCAGAAGCTTATAAACAGTCAAAAATATAACTATCAAGACATTTTTATTTAACATTCTTGAGAATGTAACGAATACAATAACTTGTCAGGTAATGCCACTGTCAAGGATGTCATGTCCATTGAAATTCATTGTCCCTCATTATTTTAGCTCTGTGATATTTGATAGTATTATACAGGTGAAGACATTACACTTTGAAATATGATTTGGTCTAGTTTATGCCCAGTCTAATCTAGTTTTTTTTTGTATGTTGTTTTTGTTTGATCCTCTGTTTTGTTTGTTTGTTTGTTAGCTGCAGCTGCAGTTGCTTACCTATCAGCACCATAACTATATGCATAAATATGATCTAAAACACCATAAATGTCTTAAAAGTAGATAAGAACCCAATTAAACAAATGTCGCAAAATGTCATAACTGGTCACGTATGTACTGTGGTTACATAATCCAATATTACATATCTGTCAGTGTAGAAAGTATGTGAATATTTGAAAGTATTGCTTTCAGTGACCCCATGGGACAGCAATAGCTGCAGTTAATTGTTTTGTGGTAAGTCAAGTGTTTGCCCCTTTCCTGATTTTCTATTTTTTTGCATGTTTGTCACACTTAAGTGTTTCGGAACATCAAACCTTTTCAAGTATTAATCAAAGACAACACAAGTAAACCCCCCCCAACTTGTTAAAACATAAATATGGTTTATCACACCTGAGTTAACTGTCTCTTGCCACACCCAGGCCTGATTATTGCCACACCTGTTCTCAATAAGGACATCATAGGATCTGCCTGACAAAGTGAAGTACGCCAAAAGATCCTTAAAAGCTACACATCATGCCAAGATCCAAAGAAATTCAGGAACAATTCAGTCTGGAAAAGGTTATAAAGCCATTTCTAAAGTTTTGGGACTCCAGCGAACCACAGTGAGAGCCATTATCCACAAATAGTGAAGACATGGGACAGTGGTGAACCTTCTCAGGAGTGGCCGGCCAACTAAAATTACCGCAAGAGCGCAGCAACAACTCATCTAAGAAGTTACAAAACATGACAACATCCAAAGAACTGCAGGTCTCACTTGCTTCTGTTAAAGTTAAGTTCATGCCTCCACCATAAGAAAGAGACTGGGCAAAAATGGCCTGCATGGCAGAGTTCTAAGACGAAAACCACTGCTGAGCAAAAACAACATTAAAGCTCGTCTCACTTTTTCCAGAACACATCTTGATGATCCCCAAGACTTCTAGGAAAACATTCTGTGGACTGACGAGGCAAAAGTTGAACCCTTTGGAAGGTGTGTGTCCCATTACATCTGGTGTAAAAGTAACACAGCATTTCAGAAAAAGAACATTATACCAACAGTAAAATATAGAGGTAGTAGTGTGATGGTCTGGGGCTGTTTTACTGCTTCAGAACCTGGAAGACTTGCTGTGATAAATGGAACTATGAATTCTGCTGTCTACCAAAAAATCCTGAAGGAGAATGCCTGACCATCCATGTAGGTTTGGATTTTTTTCTACCTTGATAATAAACACCTTCATTTAAAAACTGCATTTTGTGTTTACTTGTGTTGTCTTTGACTAATATTTAAATTGGTTTGATGTTCCGAAACACATAAGTGTGGCAAACATGCAAAAAATTAGGAATTCAAGAAGGGGCAAACACTTTTTCACACCATTGTATATAATGCTTTTTACAAGAGCATTGTTTCAAAGAAGATGACCCACTTTCTCTGTTCACTGTCAGATGTCCCAACATTTGCCTTTAAAATTGTGCAGGTATAATTCATTGTTGCAGGAATGATGGTAAGCCATGCAGGCCCAGATGCTGTAAAACAGGACAAATCCATTATGATACCATCAACATGTTTCACAGATGGGATAAGGTTCTTATACTGGAATGCAGTGTTTTCCATTCTCTGCTTCTCATATAAACTAGACATTTTAGAGAAAAGTTGTGGGTTCATCATATTATCAGCTTGAGAAATAAGTATGCATCATATAAAATGTGCTTATACACGGCTACCATTAGCAGTACTCTATACCAGCCCTATTCCTTCAGATCACCGTGGCTAAAGAAGTAGCACCACTGCAAATTCACATCACTACGTTCACCAAATTTGAAGTCAGTGCGAAGTTTTGTTGGCAAAATATACTCACTCCACAAGTCTGCACTGCAAAATCATTTCATTGCAGTGAATCCTATAGAAATGATTGAGATTTCACTTATGAAAGTTTAGCATGACCGAGGTGTAAGAACATTAACATTCACTAATGTGAGAAAGGCCATTAGTTGCTTAGAAGTTACACCAGGTTCCTTGGTAACCAGCGTATTACATGCCTTGCTCTTGGAGTGATCTGTATTGGTAGACCAATATCTGAAAGGGTGAAAATGCAGCAGGCACTCATACTTGATTGTCACCCCATTGCCCCTTCAAATTAACTGCTCATCCTAGTGGTTGACAGTTTTGCACATCCAGCATTTTGCCACTCACAGATATGTAATATTGGATAATTTTCTTAAATAAAAAATGGTGAATTTTTATCTTCATTTTTTCCTCTTTATCTACTTTTGACTAAATGATAATGTGTTAGGTCATCTTTATGTATAAATATACTCTAAAGGGTTTCTCAAGTATACAGCACCACTGTACATATGGTATACATACAATATGGTTATTATACAGTTGCTATAGAAAATCCGCATACCCCTTCGTCATCTCCATCTGATCAATGGCTGTTCGCTTTAAAAACTGAGGTCTTAAAAATTATAATAGAAAATAAAAATCTGTCTTTTAACCCCAGACTTTGCGACACACTCAAAATGGCAAAGACACTGTACATTGCTGCCCGATGTATGATAGACGATAGATAGTACGTTAGAGTATATAGTACTACACTGAACTATAATTAACATAATTTACTTAATAATTTAACAGATTTCTGCATTAATTACTTATGTTCTGTTACGCCACCTGATATGACAGCATATTATTATTCTTTTGTTACATTCTAGTGCAGTGCGTTTTGCTTCTTCTGCCCTCCTCCTGTAACTCTCTGCAGTGGGTTCTCATCCAATAGGACAAACTGCAGAGAGTGATTTCCTTGCTCCAAAAACAGTTGGTTACCTCAATTGCCAATCAACACTGTAGATTCAGAGACTATAGTTAAAGAGCAGAAATCTGTCGTTCATTCAAAAGCTCACTACTGTAGCGGTTGCCTGCTAACTTGCTCATTGGTTCACATTTGAACTAAAGACTGTTCTAACCTGGTTGATGTGTTTAGATACTTTTTTGTGCAAGTTACTGTAGTTTGTGTCTATGACGTTCAATTATATGTAACAAGCTGTAAATGGTGTTATGTGTTAAGTGCCTGTTCTATTGTATATCATAGTCCTTTGTTTATCCACATCTCTATACTCTCCTTGCTCATCTGTATCATGCCCCTTTGTTTATCCACATCTGTGTATACTCCCTAACCTATAACTATATAAACTGGTTCACATTCACTCATTGAGTCAGTGTTTCATCTGGCTGATCTTCTGTGTTATTCATAATGCTTACAACAAGATGGCGCCTCGACTGGCAGCTTTGGTACAGTGCTCTCTAGTGCTATCTTGTTTTTTTTCTTATTATCTGTAATTACGGATATTTAAACCCAATAACTTACTCAAAAGATGAACTGCTTAACATCAGGCAGTCAATCCCGGACTTTTTTTGTCCAGTTTTCACAAACCCGAAAAGTTTTTTGGAGATTTTAGTTGGAGGAGCAGTGGCCCTTTATGGGACGTGGAAATGGCACAGAAGAGGAAAGCTGCGACAGTGTGGATTCTGAACTGCTCTTCCATCGATTCACTTAGCAAATCTCTGCTCCTTACCTAACAAAATGGAAGAACTACATCTCCTCAACAGGATAAACAAGGACTTTGCACGTTCTGCTGCTCTCTGTTTTACTGAAACTTGTCTCAGCGAATCCATCCCGGACAGCGGATTACATCTGCCGGGTTTCAATCTACACCGAGCGGATCGCGAAGCGGAGCTTTCGGGAAAAGCTAAAGGCGGTGGAATTTGTTTTTACATTAATGAAGTTTGGTGCTCAGATGTCACAGTTCTGAATAAATATTGCAGTCCAAACTTGGAATCACTGTTTATAAACTGTAAGCCTTTTATTCACTGTGGGGGGTTTTCCTCTTTCATCCTGGTCGGTGTTTACATCCCACCACAGGCAAACACCAGTCATTCACTACAGACTCTAACTGAGCAAATCACTGGACTGGAACAGAAATACCCAGACTCACTCTTCATAATACTTGGAGACTTTAACAGAGCAAAATTAAACCACAAACTGCCAAAATATAAACAGCACATTAATATTCCTACCAGGGAAAATATCACATTGGATCACTGCTATACAGTCCTTAAGGACTCATATCGTTCTGTTCCCCGGGCAGCTTTGGGACATTCTGATCACAGCCTGGTTCATCTTATTCCTACCTACAGGCAGAAACTAAAATCTGTAAAGCCTCTTGTCACAACTGTGAAGAAATGGACCAGGGAAGCGAAGCAAGAACTGCAGGACTGTTTTGACTGCACTGATTGGAGTATCTTTGAAGCTGCTACTGGAAATCTGGACGAACTGACTGACACTGTGACATCTTACATCAGCTTTTGTCAGGATGTGTGTGTGCCAACCAAAACCTTCCGCATATACAACAACAATAAGCCATGGTTCACTGCCAAGCTAAGACAGCTTCGTCAAGCCAAGGAGGATGCCTAAAGAAGTGGTCACAGAGACCTATACAAACAGGCCAGGAATACACTGACAAAAGAGATCAGACGGGTGAAAAGAATGTATACTGAGAAACTGGAAAATAGGTTCTCAGTCAATGACCCTAGATCCGTGTGGAAAGGCCCTCAAGACATCACAAACTACGTGAGACCATCACCCTCTATTGAGGCAAACAAAGACCTGGCTGACGAGCTGAATGCATATTACTGCAGGTTTGAGAGAAACCAACTTACACCTCTCACCCACTTCAGTCAGATGACAATAGCTGAAGTTGAACGACTGGTGCTTTGGTGCAGACAGAACACGCTCAAGACAGTGGAGATGACAGTGGACATCACTCACCACTGCTACCCCTCACTACAACCGACTGCCCTGTGAAGTCTGTGGAGGCCTTCAAGTTTCTGGGAACTATCATCTCTCAGGACCTGAAATGGGAGCTCAACACTAGCTCCATCCTCAAAAAGGTCCAACAGAGATTGTATTTTCTGCACCAACTGAGGAACTATGGCCTACCACAGGAGCTTATGAAGCAGTTCTACTCTGCGATCATTGAACCTGTCTTGTGCTCATCCATCACTATCTGGTTTGGAGGAGCTACAAAACAAAACAGGAACAGACTGCAGAGAACGATCAGAACTGTTGAAAAAATCATTGGTGCTCCTCTGCCCAACCTTCAGGACTTGCACAGTTCAAGAACCAAAAAACGGGCAGAGAAAATCATCACAGACTCCTCACACCCTGGACACAATTTATTTCAGCTCCTTCCCTGTGGCAGGAGATACAGAACACTTTACACAAAAACTACCAGACACTCGAACAGTTTCTTTCCTCATGTTGTTACACTCATTAACAGCTGATCAATATCACTGAACTGTAATACACACCACCAAATAATGTTGCACATCATTGTTGTTGCACTACAATGCACACTGCACCTTATTATTATTAGCATTTTATATATTTTGTATATTGTACAGTCCTAAATTATACGTACCTCTTAAGTTGTACTAGAGAGACACCATCAACCGGAACCAAATTCCTTGTGTGTGTGTGGCAAAATAAAGCTGATTCTGATTCTGATGCTTGTTACGTGCCGCGGCCGACTCTTGCTACATGGGCGGAGTGGAACTACATCACCCATAATCCCATGTGGAGGCAAGATGCCAGGATCGCGTTTGTTTTGGATTCTGAACGCTATTTAAATCGGACTGTTTACACCGAAGGTTGTGGGAGAATGAGCGTGTATTTACATACTGTTGAGTTATTCAGCCCTCGTTTTTTTTTTTCTCTGCTGGATTATTTTTGATAACTAGCGAATTAGCGATAACTTCTCATAGCTTCTCCAGGCTGACGTTAGCTTCTGTTAACTACCCTACTCGGTAATAGCTTCCCCATAGCTTCTCCAGGCCGGCGTTTGCTCCTGGTTGCACTCCCTAGTCAGCTATAGATTTCTATAGCTTCTCTAGGCCTATGTTAGCCCCCGTTAGCCCTCCCTAGTCACTTATAGCTTCCCTCTGCTTTCCCAGGCCTACGTTCGCCCCGTTAGTTTCCTGTAGCTCTTCCCCGCCGGCCGTAGCTTTCATAACCCTCTCGTTGCCGGCGTTAGGTCCCTGCCCTTCTCCTGGCGTATTTTGCCTTTTCTCTGTTTCCCATTGTTTCGGTTGGCTGTGTTTTGCCTCGTTTGTACTGTTTTTGTTATCTATTATTATTTTGTTGCTGGTTATGATTATCATTAATACTGTTATCTCACTATATTATATCCATCATCGTAGTATCTCTGGTCGTTGCCGTTATCACCTCCATTGTGGCCTCGTTATTTATTTGTGTTAGTGGAGTGATTTTCTCAGGCGTTTGGCTGTTAATTCAGTTGGACTTTACAATAAAGATTGTTTTCATTTGTACTGGGAACCTGCATTATCATCTGCTTCTGTGAGACCCCCACGTGACAATGCTGTCTATTACTTCATGTTTTACTTCTGTCAAACAAAAATCAATGGTCCATCATACCGCCGTCTTAGGTGTTATGTCTTTCCCCTAGACAGGGTCATAACAGTACATTACTGTATTTTCTATAATTTTTGTGCAATTTCCATAAATTAAAAAAGCACACAGTTGTCAGACTTACAGCAAGGAAGGCAGACGCAGACAGATGTACATGCAAGTGTGCTAGATTTATTTACAAGTGACATGACCAACCAAGTTGATAAAAAGAACAAACACTAAACTAAAAGACAAGGCTAACAAGACACAGGAGCAGAAAGACAATGCTAATGCAAAATAGGACACAAACACAAGATGCCAAAACCTGTGAACAATTTAACAAACATAAGCTATCTAACAAAGTGCTAACAATAACTCTAGAACAAATAACACAAACACACAGTGCTAATGCAACTGACAGTGCTAATACAAATAATCAAAAAGCTAACACAAACAATGCTAATACTACATAGACAGAGTGACGAATGGCTGGTGCTACAGACATCATGCTAACAAGACTAGACAAAGTGCTAATCCAGAGAATGCTAATACACAGTGCTAAAGCTAACATGGACAGACAGTAAGCCCATGTGCTATCTAAATAGGAATTTGAAATGTGGCAAACGTAAAGAATATGGCTTATGTGCCAATACTTTTGGCCTCGTCTGGGGACGTCTGAATATTTTTGGACACATGCTGGGGCGAGGTCCCAATACTTTTGGTCACATGTGGGGGTGTGTCCCAATACATTTGGTTGCTATGGTGTTGCTAGGTGGTTGCTAAGGTATTCCAGGCGGTTGTTATGGTGCTCCTAGATAATTGCTATGGTGTCCTAGGTGGTTGCGATGCGGTTGCTATGGTGGGTGTCCCAGGTGTGTGTGTGTGTGCATCCAAATACTTTTAACGGTGTGCATGGTTGTGTCCTAATTCTTTTGGCCATGTGGGGTGGCATGTCCTAATACATTTGGCCATGTGCGGGGCATGTACCAATACTTTTTGACTACGTTCGGGGACGTGGCATATTACTTTTGGCTGCATCTGAGGTCATGTCATAATACTTTTGGCCGCATCAGGAGGGTGTCCCAATACTTTTGGCTGTGTGCAGGGGTGTGGCAATATTACTTTTTGCCCGCATGCATGGGGTTCAAAGTCACAAACTATCAAATACTGTAGTATCAATTAAGGGAACAGGTCAATACTTTCAAACAACAGGAAGGAACAATCTAGAAGGCTCTTCAAACAGAGATGATCACCTTGCTGAAATGTACATTTCTCAAAACACAAAAAAAAACATGTTTTTGTTCAAATGTCTTGTCTAGTCCTAACTTCATTTTACTTTGTTAATATATACTCATTGACAAAAAAAAATTGCGCACCCAGACAGAAATGTTGTAATTGCTGCCAAGCTTTAGTATTGCAGTTAAATGTCTAAGGTGGACATGTAAATTATTATCGGGTGATATGATTAGACATGGGTCTTACCACAAGAGAGCATAAAATTGCTGCCCTCCGCTGAACTATAAAAGGGCTCTCAGGTAAATTTTGAATAGTGTAACCTCTTGGTGAGAGAGCGTTTTGACTGCTAGACATGCCTCTATGATGCAGTTGAAGACATTTTTTGCCTAGTTTACAACTTTTGAGAGGCGGCACACATCATTAGACTGAGAGAAGCAGAATGGTCATTTTTGACAAATGTTCACACCATCTAGCCCGTTCTAACCTGTTGTTGTTTTGGAGGTGTTGGGAACAGTGGTTCCAGAGGGCGCGCACACACACACACACACACACACCACACACACACACAACACACACACACACACACACAACAAGCACACACACACAAACAGGCTATGGACGTCAAAGGCAGTGTTGAACATTAATTCAAATGCGAAAGAAAGTTAAGAAATTAAACGTTTATGTATTAAATCCACTGTGCACTCACTTACTTGAAAGTAAGTAAAATTAAGTACACTTTTAAATTGACTGCAGTGTGAAATATTGTATAGCATATTCCAAAGCAGTGTCCAAGTAAAACAAACTGTTTTACACATCTGTTTACACCAGCCAAAAGGACGACACCACAAGCTGTTAAACTATGTTAAGCATTGTAAAATGTATCAATGTTGTCTCAGCATCTACCAACCCGTACCATTCACCTAAATTACCATCAAGTGCTTAGAAAAATGTCATGAGGCACATGAAGTCCAGCATGGCCCATGTCACTGGAAGGACCCTCTTCAATTTGCTTAATTGCTCTAAAACACTCACCAGAAAGACACAATTCCTATAAAACAACCCTAGACAGTGGGCGCGCATGCAACACCCACCGCACATACGCACACCACACACACCACACAGGGACACTTTAGCATAATCAATTAATCTAAAACATGTTTCTGGACTGTGGGAGGAACCCAGAGTAAACCCACGCAGGCACAGAGAGAACATGCAGACAACACACAGAAAGGACCCAGATCTCTCCACCTGAGATCGAACCCAGAACCTTCTCGCTGTGAGATGACTTTGCTACCCACCAAGCCACCGTGCCACCAGCTAAGAACATCATTAGGTTGTATTCATCCATTAAGGAACATTTGATCTTGCATGCATGTTTTGCACATATGTGTGCAACACAGGTGTATTGTTATTATCATATCAAAAGATTTTGGATAATCATTGTATTAATTTTTGTTTTACATAGCACTGATAATTTTACAATGCAGTAATGTTTTTGCACAAAACTCTTCACAAATACTTAAATGACCCTCAAATTACATTGTTGTATGTCACAAGCTAAGTAATTAGGAGTTTCTGAGTAGTTTTCATCAACACACCATATCCACATTATTAGAACATGAAAATTTTGGTAATGTCACTAATAAATAACAAAATTAAAATAAAAAAGTGGGATGGCTAACATCTATTGAACTTGCTGACCTCAGTTTTTTTTAGGTTTATATAAATAAAAGATACAAAACATGTGTGGTTAAAACCATTAATAGACATTTTAATTATAGGTAATTATATATAAGCAAAATTAAAGGCTTAAAAATAACACAATAGCCAGTACCTCCAAGGTCGTATTCTTTGCTGAACGTGCTTTTCTGCATGTGTTTAACCTTGCAGCCTTTTATACTTTCTTGCAATGTCATCTTATCTTGCCCAGCAGACTGGTTCATCTATATGTGGAATATACTTTCAACTTCATAGTCCTGTGGTTATGAGGGATCCATGAGAAAATAACATTTTTTAAGTACTTGATAGGCTTTTCAAATGTTTATAGTTCTTTAGCTGCCTTACTAGCAGCTCAGAGTCCACTGACTACATCTGGAAAGAAGTAATGGGCATCTCAGTGGAAATATAATTTTTTTTTGGAAGGGGTATTCATAAATTGACCGATATATACAGACTTGTAGTCTTCAAAGTGAGGACCATGAATTTTCAGGGGTGTCAGTTAATCTTTGTGATGAAGGTTTTACAGCAAAACATGCCATAAATTGTTGTTAGGAATTCAAGAAGGTAATTCTTTATAATCAGCTGGTTATGATTGTCATTATTGTTCAATATGCACTAAAGAGAAAGAAAACTTTTTTGTATTGATTTGGTCTCACCTTGGTCTTTAGTCTTACAGTGAACACAATGCATACTATTGCTCGCTCAGATTTCCTCAAGGAATCAGTATATCAGTGCGATAACAGTGAGATATTGTTAAACCATTGAAAAGTATGTATGTCTTACATGCACTGGGTAATTTTACTTTGTTTACCTCAAACAGGGACACCACATTCAGTGGCAAATATTTGTAAGTTGCCCAAAGAGGAGGGCACCTGCACCAAATTTATACTGAAATGGTTCTACGACTCCATCAGCAAGACTTGCACCCGCTTCTGGTATGGAGGATGCAGTGGAAATCTAAATCGCTTTGACTCACAAGAAGAATGTGAAGATGCATGTGGAAAACCAGGTAAGCATTGTACTTAGTTACAAAGTGAGTATAATTTACAAATGTTTTAAAGACACAACAGAGGTGGCACAGTGGCTTGCACAGCAAAAAGGCCCTGGGTTCAATCCCAGGGTGGCGCGGCCTTGATCCTTTCTGTATGGAGTCTGCATGTCCTCCCCGTGTCTGCGTGGGTTTACTCCGGGTACTCCGGTTTCCTTCCACAGTCCAAAAACATGCAAGTTAGGTTAATTGATCACTCTAAATTCGCACGACTTCAGTGTATATGTATTACTAGTCTTGATATAACCTTGGGTGTGTCGCGGAGATGGCCACTGATGATGATAGCGACAATAAATAAACCAAATACACAAACAAACAATAAAGACACAACAAAGACAACTGTTAGTGTTAATTATAGAGATAACTGGAGGCCACTCTGCATTCAGTGGAATCAAATTAGCAATTTGGAATTTAATATCACTAGTGATGTAGTGTGGGGACAATCACAGGATTTTCCAGTGACACTGGACTATTTGCATAACTACTGTGCCAAAGATATACCTAAAACAGTCAGTCAGACAGTTTTACTGTTGAAAAGCTATACCTAAATCTGGCATGACAATAATTTAACCTAGCTATTTTAGTTCTTTGTTTACAATGGATGAGACAATTTAAAGTTGTTGTTTTTTTTCAAAAACTTTTCTAGGAGTTAAGCAAGCACCTGTAATTGCTGCAATGAAAACATAAGAGGTTACTGATGAAGATTCAAATTCCACCTTCTGCTGAAGAAAAAGCATGGAAGCCAATATAGCTGCACTGGATTCTGCCAATTAAATTTTTTAAGTAGTACTTTTTTTGGGTTTTTTTTTTTTCAAAAATGGAGCACAAAGTCTGTTGCATGATTATTTGTATTTGTACGAAATTGTTTATGTTTTAAAAGTATGTTTTAAGTTTGTATGTTTCAGAATACAGAATACGGTCTTTAATTTCAATTTCCAGTACAAAGAAGATTGCCATTGCTGTTTTTATCCATACGTCATTTATGTAATGCTTGATTAACATTTACCATTACAAATATTATATGATTACAGTGTTCCATCTAGCTTATTGTCAATTTTAGCATGTTTAACTCCCATTACACTTTGACTGCTTGCTTGCATGAATCAGTTTTCCCTCTGGCCACATGTTGGAACCACAGTCACTTTTATTAAGGTCACAATGTTTCCATTGAAAGACTGAAAGCCAATTTTCATTTGTCAAATGAAAACAATAATTTTTTCATTATTGCTATTGGATGGAAGGTACATTTTTCCTATTTGAGTTTCATTACATAAGAAGCTATGTGAATAAAAAATTTTTTGGTATTAAATATTAGATTTAGGTGTCTTTCCATTTCACTATTTAAGTGTAATATAAGAATTTTTTACCAGCAGATGGGGTAGGGTCCAAGGGGTAGGGTCCAAGGAAGCTGTGAAAAACCTCGCCTCGGAAAGGCAGAGTGACTTTTGCTGTTGATATATATTTACTAGTTTGTTTAAGAACTACAGAACAAATGTGTTCCACAGCCTATGTTGAGCTAGGCTGTTGAGGATTAAAGCTGTGATTTATTTGGAATGGAATGTCCTTTATGGCAGGCACTTGAGGCCTCTGGAACTCACTGAGCTTTAAAAAAATGAAGGCAAAAAAGTAGACAGTTTACACACACATCATAAAATTATATTTCTGATTTCAAACAACTTTACAGGTTTGTATGTTCGTCTTCTTTAAGTATGTCTTGAGTTGGAAATGTTCCCCACTTTAGAAATCAAAACAGACATTAGCAGCTGTGACTTATTTTTTGTATGGAATGGAATGCTTTTCATGGCACTTGGGGATCTCACTGAGTAAAAAAATAAAAATCAGAGAAGGCAAAGAAGCAGACATTGTTTGTACACAGGATAAATTTGGAAACAACTTTTAAACAATTGCGTTTCTAAAGTGCGTTCAGCTCATCTATAAGTAATGTTTTATACTTTAGTAATCAAAATAAATAACAACAGAATTTGGTTAAAAAAAATTTTACAAAGGGGAGCAATTTGCAGGAGTATGCTGACACCCTCTAAAACTACAGTGGTGCTTGAAAGTTTGTGAACCCTTTAGAATGTTCTATATTTCTGCATAAATATGACAAAAAACATCATCAGATTTTCCCTCATTTGTTTATCTCAGTTAAACAAATGAGACAAAAATATTATACTTGGTCGTTTATTTATTTATTGAGGAAAATAATCCAATATTACATATTAGTGAGTGGCAAAAGTATGTGAAAATTTGCTTTCAGTATCTCTTCCACAAACGTGTTGTGAAGAGCAGACTTCGATAGATCCCTGTTCTTTAAATAAAACAGGGAGCCCACTCACACCTGATTGTCATACCATTGATTGAAAACACCCGACTCTAATTTCACCTTCAAATTAACTGCTAATCCTAGAGGTTCACCTAATTTTGCCACTCACTAATATGTACTATTGGATAATTTTCCTCAATAAATAAATGACCAAGTATAATATTGTCTCATTTGTTTAACTGGGTTCTCTTTATCTACTTTTAGGACTTGTGGGAAAATCATAGGTCTTAGGTCATATTTATGCAGAAATATAGAAAATTCTAAAGGATTCACAAACTTTCAAGTACCACTGTAGACCAATTCATAGTTCTCGAGTATATGCATTGTTAAACATTAAAGATGGTTTTAAACCGTATATTAAATGCATGGCAAGTATTTCATACATCTATCTAACATCAGTTCGTTTGTCATGACAGACATTCTTTCAATACAGTATTGTAAAATAGGGCTAGTATTGTGGTAAAAAACTAAATAATGATGTGATTTCAAACAGGTAATGTAAACAGGTGTTTATAATCATGATTTGGTGTAAAAGCAGTATCCACGAACAGCTTTGAGTCTTTGACGAGTAAAGATGGGCAGAGGATTTAAAAATTATTGAAATGTTTAAAATCAATGCTCCTTAAAGAAAAACTGGAAGGGATTTACATATTTCAGTTCTAACTTTTTCTGATTTTACTTGTTTTGCATTGTCTTGTTGAAAAATGCATGGACGTCGCTGGAAAAGATGTCTTCTTGAAGGCAGCTTAAGCTCTAAAGTCGCTGTGTACTTTTCTGCATTAATGCTGCCATCACAGAAGTGTAAATGACCTTTGCCAAGGGCACTGACCTGAACCTCATACCATGACAGAGCATGTCTTTTGGACTTTTTGCTGTTGATACTCTGGATGGTCCTTTTCATCTTTGGTCCGGAGCCCACGGCATCCATTTCTTCCCAAAAAAAAAAAAACGTGGAATACTGATTGGTCTGACCACAATACGTTTCCACTGTGTGATGGTTCATCTCAGATGTCTCCGAGCCCAGAGAAGTTGGTACCACTTCTGGACATGGTTAATGTAAGGCTTTTTTTTGCACAGTAATGCTTTAAGTGGCATTTATGAATGTATCTCCAAACATGCAAATACAGATCAGGAGCTTCGGGTAATGATCAAATCACCAATCAGAATGAAGAAAAAAAAAAAGTGATCTCAGTAATGTTGACTCTTTACACACAACAGATTTTAGAGTTTACTACAAATGATGCAATGAAGAAAAACTATGCAGTGAGTAGCAGTTATGAAGTTGGAAACATCTTGTTGATGGGAGACATAAGCAAAGAATTGCCAGACTGGTTTGAACAGACAGGCTACAGTAAATCAGACAACCACTATGTGCAATTATAGTGAGCAGAAACAGATGGGCTACAACAGCCAACAGACAATGTTGGGTTCAACTTCTGTTAATCAAGGACTGAAACTGAAGCTGCAGTGGGCACAGACTCAGAAAATCTGGAAAAAATGTAGCCTGTTCTGATGTATCACGACTTCTGAGATATGTTCCAGAATTTGTATATCCCTTCATGGTCACAATCTTCTAATGGCTACTTCCAGCATAGTAATGGACCATGTCACAAAACAATATATTATATGGTAAAAGAGCATTTTCTGTTAGTCACAACCGTTTTGTTGTGTTTTGGTATGTTAGTCCTATTTGGTATTTTTCGCAATCATAGCTATGGTTTCTGTCATCTGACTGACATAAGGCTTCGTGACTTGTCCAGTCCAGAGCATGTGAGTGGTGCGGAGTGGGAGCAAGCGAGGAGCGAGCAAGGAGCAGAGCAACAAGATTTTTGGGTGGAGCATGGAGTGACCTTTTACAAAGTTTGACTGGCTGTGTTCTCTTGTTCCCATACTGCTGCAGTGAAACACGTGACACTGGCCTATAATGCAACTACACATTTTTACATGTACATGTACACAACTGTACTTTTTTTTTTTTTTACAAGCATACAGTTGCTAAGTATTGTAGTGTTTTTAGCGGCTGAAGAAGCAGCATTTAAAGAAGGAATGTTGCTCATAATGCAGATCTTTATTGACAGCCACAGTCACAGACAAATTACCAGCCCTGACAAGGACTATTTACCGGTCAGCATGACAGGTAAACCAACGAATACAGGCCAACCCAGCACAACCCCTCCCCAGGCATAGTCAGCCAGCTCCCGTTAGGTACACAGCGATATTAAAGCACTTACATATGAACACAAACACACAAGACACACATTATTAGCTTTTCTAAGACATATAAGACACCACAAACAAAACAATGCACAAAAACACACATAAACCCCGAAATAAAGAGACCTTTGAGCCGCTCATTCGCATGCTGGGGCCAGGAACGCCCACAGGGGAGTCAACAGCACTACACAGTCCTCCCCTTGGCAGAATCCATCTCCAGCTAAGCCCAGCCCCCAACACCCCCAGCACTTAGCGTGTGAGTCAGCAGTGGAAATCAGCCAAGTACTGGGGAACATGCTGCTCCCTCCTCGGACATCTGCCTGGGACCTCACTGGCTGCGGCAGCTTCAGGTGAAGCGCCAACCTCACGGGGTCAGTGATCGGGTGTATCACCACTGTCTTACGCCCTGTACGGACCCTATACACAACATCTGATAGACGTTGGGAAATGACACATAGTCCACCTGCAGCTTGAGGCACCGGCTTTTGTGCCAATGTGGGTTGTAGAACCATACCCAGGCCCCAATGTCCAATGGCAAACATGCTCGGAACGGGACCTGGAAAAGATCAGAATGTCATCGAGGTAAACGAAAACAAACGTATTTGTGAAGTCCCAAAGCACGTCATTCGCATTGGTCAGCCCTAAGGGCATGACCAGGTACTTCAAAATGTCCCATTGGTGTGTTGAATGTGTCTTCCACTCATTTCTCTCTCGGATGCGCACCAGGTTGGTAAGAATTGCGGAGGTCCAGCTTCGTAAAGATGTTGGCGCCTTGTAAAAGTTCAAATGCAGAGTAAAGCAGGGGTAAGGGGTATTGTTCCTGACAGTGATAGCACTCAGGCCCCGGTAGTCTATGCAGGGCCTCAGTGTCTTGTCCTTTTTCTCAACAAAAAAAAAACTCCTGCTACTACCTGGGAAGATGATGGCAGGATGATGCCAGATGTGAGGGGTTCGTCAAGGTAATTGTTCATGGCTTTGCATTCTGGTGACAGCAACTGAACAGGCAACTACTGGGAAGTGGCGTACCCAACAGCAGGTTGATGGCACAGTCATAGGGGTGATGAGGTGGCGACAGGGCTTGGTCCTTGCTAAAAAACCTCGATGAGATCACCGTATTCCTCAGGTATGCTGGAAAGGTCTGCCAAGTCGGACTGAGGGCTAAAGCTAGGATTATTAACATTAGATCACTTACAAACAAAGCAGTGATTGTAAATGAAATGATCACTGATAAACGCTTACACGCTCTCAGTCTTACTGAAACTTGGAATAGACCGGGTGAATATTTAGCCTTCAATGAAGCCTCACCTCCTGGATACAGTCATGCTCAATTCTTAACGTGATTGTTCCATCGTTATGGAAATCAAAACCACACTCTTTTCAGCTTATCACTATTTACCTCCCTCCAGGTCCTAATTCAGAATTTCTTCAGGAATTTGCTAACTTTCTTTCCTGCTTAGTACTTTCAACAGGTAAGGCTTTAATTGTAGGTGATTTTAATATCCACATTGAAAATGAGCAGGATTCACTTAAAATTGCTTTCGAGTCCATCTTAGAATACATGAGTACCACTCAGAATGTGATGGGACCAACCCACCGCTGTAGTCATACTTTAGATCTAATATTGACATTTGGTATTAATATAGATAACCTTGTTTTCCCGCAAAGTGATTTGATTTCAGATGAATAATCAAGTCAAGTCAGATCTATTTATATAGCGATTTTACAATGGAGCATTGTCTCAAAACAACTTTACAAGTTTAGATTATCTCCTAATAACTACGTCCAATCCCAAATTGAGCAAGCCTAGGGTGACAGTGGCAAGGAAAAACTCCCTGAGTGTTATGAGGAAGAAACCTTGGGAGGACCAAGACTCAAAAAGAGACCCAACCTCCTTGGGCGGCGTAGATGATAAATCTAAGAGTGAAACTAAAGTCATGGAGTCATAGTTCAAATTAAATGTGAAATATGCACATCGGCATTAAGTGGCCTGGGTATGATGGGGCTGGAGCTGATGATGGAAGCAGCTTGAGAGTAGCTGCAGCAGATGAACAGCATGTGTGGTCCTGGAACTGGTACCGGAACACAGCTCGGAAAGAAAACAGAAAATGTAATTAGTTAATGATTAAGAGCACAGTGTCTATTAACAATCACAGATGCCATGTGTAACATGAGACCCCGGCAGCATTAGCTATAGCATTGATACCTAGAAAGAGGAAAACTGGTAGGTAACACAGCCAAGAGGGATCACATGAGACATTGGCAACCCCACGGGAAGCAGAAGACAGCAACCCAATGTCTCTGATCACCATAAGACTCTTTGACTGTGAACCCCCAGGCTCTGCCCTTAGTCTAAGGCAAGAATGCATGAGTCAAGATCAAGAGGACCGAAGCCCAGTTCAGCCAGATCACCCACTCGACAGTCCCTTCTAACGGACAAGGCAGGCAGGCCAGACATGACTCCAGACTCCGGCCCCAGTGACCCAAGCCATGCATCTAGTCTAAATCTAGTCAAAAGCCTGCGTAAATAAGTATGTCTTTAGTCTAGACTTAAAATTTTGGGAGAGTGTCTGAGTCTCGAACGAAAGGTGGAAGTTTAATCCATAGTTGAGGGGCCATGTATGAGAAGGCCTTTCCCCCTGCTGTGACTTTTTAATTCTAGGAACTAAAAGAAGTCCTGCACCCTGCGAACAAAGTAGACGAGTTTTGGATTGTAAAACTCTAAGAGTTCACTCAGATAATGTGGGGCCAGGCCATGTAGAGCTTTATAAGTTATAAGAAGTATTTTTGTAATCAATGCAGAATTTAAACTGGTAACCAGTGTAGTGATGATAAAACAGGAATGATATGATCAAACTTTCTAGTTCGAGTTAGCACTTGGGTGACTGCATTCTGAACTAATTGAAGTTTATTTATAGATTTACTAGAGCATCCAATAAGTAAGGCGTTACAGTAATCCAACCGTGAGGTTATAAACGCATGAACAAGTTTTTTCTGCATCATTAAAAAAAGAGAGGATATTTCTAAGTTTAGCGATATTACGTAATTGAAAGAAAGCAATTCGACTGATGTTGCTAATGTGCGCATCAAAGGAGAAATCTGAATCAAATGTGACCCCTAAGTTTTTTACAGACTAACTGGGCAATACTGGACAGCCACCTAGATTTACGAGAGATGTAGCCAACCTGTCTCTCACATCCTTGGGTCCCACTAATAGTACCCCAGAGTTAAGTAAGAGAAAAATTAAATAACATCCAATCTTTTATTTCCTTTACACAGTCCACAATTTTGTTGATTGTAAGGCTGTCATTAAGTTTGGCTGATATGTACAGCTGTGTATCATCTGGATAGCAGTGGAAACTAATGCCATGTTTACGAATAACTGAGCCTAGTGTCAGCATGTACAGAGAGAATAAAAGCGGGCCAAGCACTGACCTCTGACGCACGCCATACTTCACTTTTGAGAGCTTAGACCTTAGATTATTTATATGAACAAACTGGTTAAGTAGGATTACTAAAGAAAGATAAACCAAGAAAGTGCTAATCCCTTAATACCCACAGTATTTTCTAGTCTGTTTAGTAAATCATCATGATCTATAGTGTCAAATTCTGCACTTAAATCTAAAGCAAGAAAAGAAACACATCTCTTATCTGAGGACAAGAATAATCTTTTAGTATTTGAGCTATCTCTAATAAATAAAATCCTTCTTCCTCGTTATGACATCAAGCAAACTATCACATCTGCTACTTTAGCTGCGTTTATTAAAAACCTACCAGACTTGAAATTTAATACATCTACAGAGCACGATCATCTTGAGTCTATAAATGACCAATTAGATCATGTGTATTGCCCAACCCTAGATATGATTGCTCCTGCTAGGGTCAAACACATTATGGAACAAAGGCTAGCATCATGGTATAATGACCACACCCATACCTTATAAGGCAAACAACGTGGTGCCTAGAGCGCAAGTGGAGACATACTAAGTTGGAGATATTTAAGTTTGCTTGGAGGGACAGAGTGGCAGAGTATAAGCATGCCCTCACTAAAACTAACATTTACAGCATTTAGCAGACGCCCTTATCCAGAGCAACTTACAATTGGTACAATCTTACAATCAAAGCCATTGTGGGTTAAGGGTCTTGCTCAAGGACCCAACAGTGGCAGCTTGGCAGTTGTGGGATTTGAAACCTGGACCTTCTGGTCCATAGTCCAGCACCTTACCCGCTAGGCTACCAGTCCTAACGCTGCATATTTTTCCTCAATCACAAATAAAAATAAGAACAATCCAAGATTTCTCTTTAATACAGTCTCCAACCTTACAGAAAGTGAATCTCATGTTCGGTGTAATTTTAACGGTAATTAAATGCTGCCACTAGGCTCAGTTATTCGTAAACATGGCATTAGTTAACATTGCTATGCAGATGATACACAGCTGTACATATCAGCCAAACCTAATGATGATGTTACAATCAGCAAAATTGAGGATTGTGTAAAGGAAATAAAACATTGAATGTCATTTAATTTTCTCTTACTTAACTCAGATAAAACTGAGGTTTTATTAGTGGGACCCAAGGCTGTGAGAGACAGGTTGACTACATCTTTCCTAAATCTAGATGGTGGTTCAGTAATGCCCAGTCCGTCTGTAAAAAGCTTAGGGGTCACATTTGATTCAGATTTCTCCTTTGATGCACACATTAGCAGCATCAGTCGAATTGCTTTCTTTCAATTACGTAATATCGCTAAACTTAGAAATATTCTCTCTTTTATTGATGCAGAACTTGTTCATGCGTTTATAACCTCACGGTTGGATTTCTGTAATGCCTTACTTACTGGATGCTCTAGTAAATCTATAAATAAACTTCAGTTAGTTCAGAATGCAGCTGCCCGAGTGCTAACTCGAACTAGAAAGTTTGATCATATCATTCCTGTTCTATCATCACTGCACTGGTTACCAGTTAAATTCTGCATTGATTACAAAATACTTCTTATAACTTATAAAGCTCTACATGGCCTGGGCACACATTATCTGAGTGAACTCAGAGTCTGACAATCCAGCACATCTACTTCGTTCGCAGGGTACAGGACTTATTTTAGTTCCTAAAGTTAAAAAAAGTCACAGCAGGGGGAAAGGCTTTCTCATACATGACCCCCCATGTAAACTTCCCACTTTAGTTTGACACTCTCCAAATTGTTACGTCTAGGCTAAAAATATAGTTATTTATGCAGGCTTTTGACTAGATTTAGACCGGGATGCGGAGTCTGGAGTCATTTCTGGCCTGCCTGCCTTGTCCTATACCCGGAAGTGTCGGGTGGGCGGTCTGGCTGTACTGGGCTTTAGTCCTCTTGATCTTGACTTGTGCATTCCTTGCCTTAGACTAAGGGCAGAGATGAGAGTTCAAAATCAAAGAGTCTTATGGTGATCAGAGATGTTGGGTTGCTGATGTCTCATGTGATCCCTCTTGGCTGTGTTACCTACCAGTTCTCCTCTTTCTAGGTATGCTGCTATAGCTAATGCTGCCGGGGTCTCATGCAACACATGGCATCAGTGATTGTTA
>JAJAGP010005795.1:0-28697 GCA_025084515.1 Ancistrus triradiatus | reverse complement strand
TCTACAACACCAAAGTAAACCTGAACAGTATTCTACAATAAAGTAAAACTGAACAGTATTCTACAACACCAAAGGAGAACTGGTCACAATAATGTAAAACACCCAAGTAAAATGGATACACACTATTCTTGAAAACAAAACTGTATACCAGAAATACATAGACAGTGAGTGTGTGTACATGCACTTAGTAATCCAAAAACTGCAGAAAATCTGACTTTGATCAATAGATTTCGACAGATTTCTACTTTGCAAGCAGCCAATAATCTCACACAAAGATGACCAAAAAAGACCAAGGAATGCTCAATGTCATGAACTTCCCTTCACCGTCATCTGACCTAAGTCTCATCAAGCATTTATGGGAGCACTTGGAGATAGAGAAAACCAAGCAAAATGTAAACTAATACAGACTAAAATGCATTTCCCCCCTAAAAAGTCAACTTTTCAATCGTTAGAATGATTAATTTTAGGGAAACACTGAATATTCAGTTACCGAGATTATTCGTTCAAAAATGGCAAAAAAAAAAAAAAAACTGGGTCTGTCTCATTACCTACTGAGTGCCCTTGCTGCCTACTTCCTATGTAGGGCGCTCTCTATGACAGCTTTCTAACCGACAATGGAACCCTAAGACAGTGTACCTGGTTACTGATTGCGTCACACCCGCTAGAAGGCTAGCAAAGAACATTAGCAAAGTATTAAATAAATATATTTTGCCGTTTTAAACTTTCCTTAAGGTTTCTTTTTGAAGGAACATTGTAACTCGCAAATTTTTGACGAGTTGTGATAAGAGGAACAGTTAAAATATAGACAGAAGCTAATATGAGGGAAAATGTAAGCCCTTCTGTATGAGATCTATGATTTAGCACAGTGTTTCCCAACCACTGTGCCGCGACACATAAGTGTGCCATGAGAAATCATCCAGTGTGCCATGGAAGATTATTCAATTTCACCGGACTAGTACTCCAACCCAGCAGCGTGTAGTGAAAGGCAGAACAATTACATTCTCTTCCACTAGAGGGCAGTAAGAAATGAGCTTTGTGTTCAACTAAACAGGCTCACGTTTCACACTGAGCAAGTAAATTAAGTAAATTGAGACTAGATTTTCATTATATTTCAATAAATATATTTTTTGTGACATTTGTGTTTGGTGGTGTGCCTTGTGATTTTTCTAATGTGAAATATGTGCCGTAACACAAAAAGGTTGGGAAACGATTTAGCACACTTAGCTGGTAACTGGACCTCAATTTACATTTACAGCATTTAGCAGCCGCCCTTATCCAGAGCGACTTGATACAATCTTACAATCCAAGCAATTGTGGGTTAGGGGCCCAACAGTGGCAGCTTGGCAGAGGTGGGATTTGAACCCTGAACCTTTGGTCCATAGTCCAATACCTTAACCGCTAGGCTACCACAGTCTACAGGCTATATTCACATAACCACAAAAAAGTTGGATAATTTCCTTACCCGGCTTCGGCAAAAAGTATTTTCACTAGTGGTTTCAGACTTTCAGCCCTCACTGTATGTGCTACATATAGTTTATAAAATATTCCACCTTTATTTGAATACACCATTGCTCTTTTGAGTATTTATGGGTAAAATTGCTTAGGTTTAAGTAGGCAAATGCAAAGGTTTCAACTAGCCACCATTTACACGTTACATCACTGATAACCCCTCTATCTGGTGCCAGTATGTAAGCCAAAGCATAATAAGAACCACTGAGTCAATGCAAACTGAGAATTTAGACAACACAGAAAATAACAAATAAAATTTGCCACTCTGTCTTTATAAAACCCACAACTTGATGTAGCTCAAAGACCGAACAGATGACCTTTATACATTCTTTTCAGCATTTAGCAAAACACCAATCAGAAATATAATAACACAAGAACTGCTATTACATACACCACAAAAAAAAATTCTAATGCCTATATCCACAACCCACAAACTACAGGTCTTTGTAAATTGCTATGTAGCTTACCTCAGGCCAGACGTCGGAACACGTATTGCTGATAGTCTTAGCTTGTGTTGTGTGTCTGCATGTGTGTGAATACCGATCACTTTACTTGGCAGGGGCGAGGTCAAATCACAGCCATGCCCAAAATTCTTATCCTTCATATTGCTCCCCCTTCAGGACACCAAGTACACATGTAGCATGCAAATACACATGTAATGTTCAAATATAAAAAGACAAAATGTACAACTCAGATGTACGTCTCTCTTATGATGTTACCATAAGATGATGTCTTTTTCTAGCCAAATGTCAAAATACAAACAAGCCTCCCATAGGAGTGGGATGACTATAATATACTGTATAAATGTCCCAAAATTAAACCTTTGTATGTGTCACACTTTTCACTTTATACACTATGAATCTTACACCATCCATATTGCCTGCATCTAAACTTTACTGGAAGTGATCCCAGTATTGTATTTATGGTCATGTAATTTGTAGTTAATATTATTTGTTACTTTAATGTTGTTCTGTAACTGCCCTGCCTGCATGTGTTGCATGTTAAATGTTGATTTGCACCTGAACTAGTCATAACATCATCATACTGTACACAGTCATTACAGTAAGTCTTACATTTAAAATGATTTATAATTGTAGGGAGAAGGCATGTGAGTTGGGTGTGTGCTGGGTGTCTGTACATGTTGTGCACTAAATGAATATATATGCATGGTAGTGCAAATAAGGACTTCAGTGGTCCTTTAGAACAATATTTTGTAACCTTTTGAAGGCGACAGACCCCTTTGCCATGGATCCCTTCACAGAAAATGTACAGATCTAAAAACTTAAAGGCTTAGTTTATAAAGCCCTTGAAACACTGCTCTTGAATGATTGACACTTTTGATAAAGCTTACTTTTACTTGCTTTTGTTTGACACTAAAGACAGTTTCGTGCTGTAAAAACACTAGGTCATATGAGTGGACAATATAAGCTTCAACAGAATTAAGGTATTACTTTATAATAACTCAAACACAAAAAACATAGCACTGATACCTTCTTAATGCAAAATATTCTTATCATTAGGTGCTTCTATTAGAAACAACACGTTTAAGCTTCTGTCTTGTGTGTCAGGCATGTTGTCAAACTGCGTGATCCAGTAATGAGCACGTATGGAACAGTGACACAGTTTACTACACTTGCCTCACCAGGTCAAGTCATAAATATGTGATTAACAGCATAACAGTTCTGACAACAGTGCAGCTTTGAAACTAGGAGAAGCACATTCAGTTCACATAGGATCACTTTGTTTTACTGGCTAGCCATAGCTCATGGATTCTTATATCCCTACAGTCCAGCTACAGTTGGTGGCATGGGCTACTACAAAGCCGTTTTACTTAATAACACATCGGGTATTTATCATTGTACATTGTATACAGGGCTACCTCGATTCTCGTCACTAATTTGGTCCAGAAGGCTTGTCCAGAACCGAAAACAATGAGCACTGAGCAATTTTTCCCATAAGCATTAATGTGAATTGAATTAATAATTTGCAGACCACAATAATGGAGTTGTATTGTACAAGTGCTCCCTGATTAATGAAAGGGATATGTTCTGACAAGTCCATCATAAGTTAAATGTAACATGAACTAGAGAGTTAACCAGAGTGGCCAAAATCATTAACACAACGCTTATTTTTAGTGTTGCACCGATACCATATTGGTATCAGCGCCGATACTGGTGTTTACACACAGTATCGGTATCAGTAATAGAGAGCACCAATACCAGAAAGAAGCTACTGATGCACATGGAATTATAAGGTTCTATCTGACATTTTTTTCAAAATTTAGTTATTCATTTATACTTATTCTGTGACAAATCCTTAATGTTAGGTGAGGTGTTTTAAGTTTTATGCATTTGACCTGTTCCAAAAAAACATTTACAAATTGGGTAGGATTTTGATATTGCACAGATAGAATACATTTAGGGTGTCTGTGATTTATGTATGAAAGAGACTTGCTCCAGTTTTCCTATGTAGAATGCAAAATCTTTGAAGCTCAACATCTCAAAACTACTCACAACGCAGATAGAACCTTATAATTGTAAGGAGGCGACAGGAGCTCCAGTAGATGAAGCTTAACTCAAGCTGTCTGCGGTGTGTTATTATTTCTCGCTTGAGATTATTTCTCACCAGCATTTTGAGGGGGGGCTGAAATGTAAATATAACCAACAATTAAAAAGCTTCATAAGATTATGCTTCCCTATTTGTGCTTGTTACTGTATTATCACAAGTTGATTTTTTTCATGGCTCTAAAACTTTTCAAACTCAGTCAATACCATTAATTCAAGCTTATTATAATATATAGTGGAACGTTATAAATATCAAGACTTATAGGCACTTATCGAGTAGTTAAGTTAGATAGAGTCGGTCTCAATATCGGCCGATACTTGAATTTCAGGTATCGGTAGGAAAAAAGTGGTATAGATGAATCCCTACTTATTTTATAATAAAGTGATTAAAAATATAATGTAATGTAGGGAATAATGGGTTGAAAGTCAAAAGTAAAAACAAAAAACTGTCACGCTCTCATCTGCACTACACTACGTATCCCAGCATCCCTCACTCCCATCACATCACGCACCGTCATGTTCACATGTCACATGTTCACATGTATCTTATGTTTTGTTACTTAGTGATTTCTGTCGGTTGTGTTTTAGTTTTGCTACTTCAATAAACCCCTTTTAAATTTAAAGGCTTTCTGCAAGCATCTCGCCATACTGCCTCGGCGTTACAGAATCGTGAATCATGAATCGAGTTACACGGCCCGACTCATACAAGTTTAAGCAAGTGCACCATGTACCGAGGAAACGACGAGGACCGAGACAAATTTTTCTAGTCAAAATGTGCCGAGAATGGAATTTTACGAATTCCAAAGTGGTCAAGAACTGAGGTACCACAGTATATTGTGCACTTGTAACCAAAAATATTCAACCCCCCCCCAAAGGTAAATAAGGATTTATAACTTTAATCTTTTCTACAGAGCTAGACCTTGCTTTAAATTAAGTCTTTATCATGAATGACACAGCAAATGATATAGCAAAAGAAACTGAAAGAAATAGAAGCATATTTAGTTAATACGTGGGACTGTGGTAGCCTAGCGGTTAAGGTACTGGACTCTGGCCCAGAAGGTCCAGGGTTCAAATCCCACCTCTGCCAAGCTGCCACTGTTGGGTCCTTGAGCAAGACCCTTAACCCACAATTGCTTGGATTGTAAGGTTGTATCAATTGTATAAATTGTAAGTCGCTCTGGATAAGGGCGTCTGCTAAATGATGTAAATGTAATGTAAATGTAATACTGCCATGGCACAATTATTCACAGCTATATAGGTTATATAACCTATATATCCTCTATATAACATACAGCTTATCTGTTTCACTTAAAGATCAGTGAAAACAAGACTAACACGACTGGGAGCTCAAATAATGACCCTGTGATGTATTTATATAAACAATACCCAGGAATGTGTTCAAGGTGTGTCACAATCATAGTGAAAAATGAGAAGCTGCCACAAAAGCCTAAAGAGAAGATAATTTCATTTCCAAAGGCCAATTAGTACACAAAGATAACAAGACCTTGAATATTCCAAGTGACACCTTTTGAAGCATTGTACGGAAGTTCAAAACACATGCCTGGCCAAGAGACCTCAGTTATTTCATCAGGGTAACCAAGAAAAACATGTGCTACTGCAAAAGACATACAGGATGACCTGTATGCAAATAGCCTACTGTTATGGTTTCATTTTATAGTTGGTTGGTAAAACAGCAACTCCAAGCTTCAGCAGTTACAAATACAGATTAAATGATTTGTTTTTTAGTGTAAATGCGTGTAAATATTTGCAACTGTCAAGCAGATATGTTGTTTAGGTAGGAAAAATTTGCCAAGACATGGATTTTACCAACTTTACTGCAGTGCAAAGAAGATGCTGGTCCACACATGGGTTAGAATGTCAAAGAAGGAAGATAGCTATAATGAAAGTCAGTTATTGATTATTAACTATTATTGGTTAATATAACTATTATTAGCAGTCAATTAAAAAAAAAAAATCAAAACCACCTTGGTGTTTGTTATTAATGGCATTATTGATCACATCAGCCCAAAGTTTTTAGATCTGTATATATAATTTATCACAAGTGTTCCTTTTTACAATTATGAAAAACGTAAGGTTTTTAATAATAATTTTTACTCATTTTTTTACTCATTATTGTACTCATTTTTGTCAAATTCAGCCAGAGACAACCTGTGTGGAACCAGGATGGACAGATCGACGAACTGCCCATGTAGGCCATTCTGACCAAGCTGTTAGGAAGTGTTGGGAGCAGTGGTTCCACGATGGCACACAGTGCACAGGCTCTGGACGGCCCAGACAGACCACCAGGATCATTTGATCCACCAACAAGCACGAGCAGCTCCCACAGTTTCATTCTCCACCATGCAGACATAGGTGGCACCTTCACTACACATCCATGTCTATGCCTGGATCATTTACAGATGCTTAGAAGAAGGAAATTTGTTGTCACAGTGCCCATCAAGTTTCCTGCCATTGACAGCCAGTCACCATCGGCTTCGTTTGCAGTTGTGTTGTTAACAAGAAACCTGAATTGCTATGGACTGGGACCACATGCTCTTTAGCAAGAAATCAGGTTCTGTTTAGGATCCGATGAGGATCGGAGGCCTCGTGGTGAGCGCTTTAATCCTGCCTCTGTTGTGGAGTAACACCAAGCCCCAACTTCTGGAGTGTTGATCTGGGGAGTCATCACCTACGAGAGTCGGTCACCCCAGCAAGGGTTTCCCAGGAATGTCCCTAAAAAACACTTCCTTGACCTGCCCGGTCACCACGTTTATCGCCTATCGAGCATTTATGAGAATCGAGTATATC
The DNA here is from genome assembly GCA_025084515.1 of Ancistrus triradiatus. NCBI lineage: Eukaryota > Metazoa > Chordata > Actinopteri > Siluriformes > Loricariidae > Ancistrus > Ancistrus triradiatus. Next base: position 21,816 of record JAJAGP010005795.1, on the reverse strand, counting down.
GAGCAAACTAGGAGTGTGGAGGATCTACAGGTCCAGCTGTGGTCAAATATGTCATAGAGGCATATCTAGCAGTTAACGTTATCTCACCAAGAGCTATACTACCTAAAAGTAGCCTCTGAGAGCCTTCTTATAAACACTTTTACACCTCTTTGTGTACACCTTAACACCATTTTTAAAGCACTTTTACACCTCTGGTGGCAAGACCACACCTGTAATAATTTACATGTCTGCCTACAACGTAACTGCACACTGAGTTTTGTGACATTTCTGTCTGAGACATTTCCAGAGAAGATCCAGAGAAGTCATCCTAAATCTGTTCTCCCAGTTTCTCGATATGTCTGACTTGGTAAGAATAACTGTTACTTCTATTACGTTTCTAGTCACAATACTTTCTGAAGAGGAAATGCTTACTTGCTAAATATTAAACCATTTTCAATCACTAGATAATCACTGACTGCAACAACTTACCACTCAATTCACACATCGATGACTTCATTTCGTCAGCAGAAATTTGATGGTAATATAATATCAAATATGAATATAATGTAATCTTATTGGAGAATGAGTGTGTCTGGTTTACTAAAAGTGAAGTTACTAGGATGCTACAGTGGCATCTATCCTCCTGCTGTTCCTTCTCTGAGAACCAACACTGAGGGGTGAAAAAGGCAAAAACAAAAAAAAGGCCTTTTGAGGATCATCTGGTCATGTTCATGACAGAAAGTGATGTTACATTTTCTGCATTGTTGCATAAGTGCGATACTTTTCAACATAAACTACATTGTAACTTAAAATCAGTTAAATAAAAAGGCTTACACTATATGCTAACATACTGTATCTATAGCATAATCAAACCATTAATAATTTCATTATAGAGCTGAAATGTTTATTACCATATCTGAAACATAAGAACAGCTTTACTCAGAAACACATAAACATGTACTGAAGGGATTAATCAATAAAACTTGGCCATATTAAATAATTTTAGCAATCTGATTAATGTTAATCTGTTAATTCGAATATATTTCTTAATCTCAGTGTTAATCCATTTTTCAGGGGATAATGAATAAAGTTTTTTTTTTTTACTTTTGAAGATTCTGTTAAATTTGAGTATTTTCAGTATCAAAGTTTATATAAAGTATCATTGAGTATCATACAGTCAATTTTTCAAAAATCCACAAAATTGCTTTGGTTTCACTAAACAAAGTTTGGTCTCCCTTCCTTTCACTGACACTCTTTCTTTTTTGCTTGTCTTTCAGCTAGAAATGAGCACAGAAACCTTTTTTTGTGAAAAGTGGATCATCGTGGCCCTTTATTGTATTGGGGAACAGAAGTAGTCCATCTTAATATCAAATTACTACATCATCCTGGACCATTTCTTTGTGAAACTAAAACTGATGTTGCAGAATTTGATAAGCTCTTCAGACCACACTTTGTGTTTGCTGTACCCTATGAGGCTTTAAGCAACTTCTTCATGTTTACTCAAACCACAGTGTACAGCTTTGATGTGGGCTAAGGAGAGTCCATGGGTCAAAGAAATTAAAGTATGACTTCTTAATGGTGACATTTGAAGCCACTTGCATTCATGCGCTAAAAGAAAAGTTCATGTGATATTTGCAAAGTACACCACAAAGCTGTTCATTGTTATTCCAGCATTTATTGTTAGCACATAGTTTGTACATTTGTACGTCATTACATTTAAAATGTGGAAAGTCTGGTTATTTTTGCATGCACTTTTGCATCTGTTAAAAAGCATTTGTTATGAGTACATGGGGAGCCTGTTTCTGCTATGGCTGATCATTTAGAAGTTGACGAGGCAGTACGTGGCAGTGATGTACATTGTGCACTAAATCACTACATATTGAGCGTACTGTCACAACCCAGTTCCTGAAAGCAGAACCACTGGTAATTAAAGCCAGGTTCCGGTCATTTACACATGTCCCCATGTTAGGAACTATTAACTCAATGTTTAGTAATAAAGACCTGTGCAGAAATTCCCAGTAAGTAAAACTCCAACAAGAGGGTATATATGAGGACATCAATGACGCCTCAAATTTCAGAACCCATTGTTTATTTTCACAGCAAGAACATGCACTTAAGATTCAGCGCTACAAAGATCACTTGGAAACAGCTAATCCACTAGGAACAAAAAGGTGAATACAAATATTTGTAAATTAAACTGAACTGATGTGCTGATTAATATTCATATTGTTACCTGCTAGTTTCACACAGAGGCTTGGAAAAAATATGGATTTGATCCAATTCTAGAGTCACTTGTCATTGATTTGAGGATTTTTGAGGGTTTGCCCAGGTGCCAGTTTTCAGCTGCATCACTGAAAGGATCTGTTATTCAGGTTAATGGTAAGAAATGTTAAAGCGTTTCATAACTGCGAACACTTTGAATGAATTCAGAGCTTCAATTATGGATAGAGAGAAAAAACAGACCAAGTCGGTTGACAATGGATGACCCAATCAAAGAGCTTGAATCTTGGACAAACTGTAAATACAGTCTAACCTCGTTTTCTCACCCCTTTTATCTCGCCAACCTCATCTCTCACCACCTCTGATGGTAGGACGGATTTCCCTCCATGTACTTTACCTCAAAAATCCGCCAACCTTACTTCTCCCCCCCCCCCAGCTTAAAATGTGACAAATGTCTAGCCAGCACTGAAATTGTACTCTGCCAAGCCACCATGTTTTAGACTATTGGTAGGCGGCATTTATAATCCTACTTTAAACTTGCAGCGCTGGATCATGTACCGGCCCTGTCTGTTATCAGAGACGTTATGTAAGGAGAAGACTGGTCACTGGTTGAAATATGAATTGGACTGTAGTAAAAAAAAAGCCCCGCACCATCATTAGAAAAAAAACAATCGGCATAACAGTAAATGTGTCAGAGAAGGGGGCGGCAAGTCTTGGCCCCTTTGTAGTGGCGGGATGCGCATGCGCAGTGGCCAGAATAACCTTTAAAAAAAAAAAATCTTATTTTTCTGTGTTACTTGAAACCACTAACGCAAGCAAGTGATAAAATATCAATTGTGTCAGATTATACAAGCAACTCTAAAGATGCATTTTAAATGTGAATTTCTCTTTCAGTTTCAGACATATAGGTCTCTCTCTGATCTTATAATGAATGGCTATTATTCATTGCAGACTGGACTTCATTCGCTTCGTGTCACAAAAACAATCACAGATTATTTCTCAAATTTGTGTGAATGAACAGAAACTGTACATGTAAATACATGTTTATGTACATTGGAAAATGTTATTTTATGATCACTCAAGCTGCTCAGTAAAACACATTATGCCAGCATTAGGTATGAATGTCACTTTGTCATTTTTTTTGGAATTTTGTTAAATCGTCAAACTTGCCTCTCGCCAAAAATAGCTATGAAACTTGCTGTATCAAAAAGCTCTGCCTCAGTCGTAGGTCATGGGTTCTCCAACAGGACAATGACCAGAGCACACAGCTAAAAGCACCCAATATGGTTAAGAACAAAACACTGGACTATTCTGAAGAGGCCTTCTATGAGCCCTGAATCTGAATTCTATTGAATATCTATGGAAAGAGCTGAAGTATATAGTCTGGAGAAGGCACCCTTCAAACCAGGGACAGCTGGACCAGAGTGCCCTAAACTACCTTTTAAAAGGTGCATAAGTCTCACTACAGGGACTGCCTCTAAAGGTTGAGCAACAAAATATATTAGGTTAAGGGTCCCATTGTTTTTGTCCACACCTTTTTCATTTGTATTATTCATTGTATTATTTAACATATTCTGTGGAATCAAAATGAAAATCAGTTTGAAGTTATTTCAGAGAAAATGATGGGTTCTTCTTTTTCGTGCAAAGGTACAAACTAATTTATCCATGTCTGCAAATTGAATGGAACCTTTATGAGAGACTGTGTATGCACCAGAAAAAAATTTTTACTATGCACAATGTGTGTACGGGTCCAGGGTGTGTATTGTGTATACCTCTGCAATTATGGCCTTAGGTGAGTACATTTTAGAAGTAGGCTTACGTGCTAAGGAATGATTGGTATCTGCACAGTAGCAAAGCAGTTCTTGCTAAAACAATTCTCATTAAAGAGGTGGTGAATGTTCTCAAAAAGTCAAGATGCAAAACAATTTGGCAGGGCCAGAAGTGAGCTGAACAAACTCTCCTGACATACTGTTCTGAATATGGACAAATGAATGAATGAATGAATGAATGAATGAATGAGATTATGGTTGTACTAGTCAGGTCAGAGTATTTTAAAAGCTATAACAAATTGTGGGTTTAGTACAGCTTAACATACACATGCACCCTTCAAAGCATTAATCAGCAGTCAGTGAGGACTGTCCACTTAAAATCCACTGAACATGACGTGACGCATGATTTTGGAAACCAGAGTTTAGTCCTTTTTACACCCTCTCTGATATTGCGCTGCAAAGAAGTCATGAATCAAATTGAATCGGTGTATCGTTACACCCCGGAGTATTTGAAATAAATAGAACAATGTCCATTTTGCTGGTCTGCCTTACTGAGATTTCCAGTATTGTAAACTGTAAAAGTATTTTTAGTAGTGTAAATGCAAGTAGATACATTTAGCACATGTGCAATTCAAGAAGTTTGAAAGTCATTTCAATAGTGTTGACTCTTAACTGTGTTAAAGTGACAAATACAATGTGATTTGTAGCCATTAAAATAGCATTAAAAAGTTAAAAACAGCATTAAAATTTTGCGCCACAGTAGCCCTTCTGTCGGTTTGAACAAGACAGCATAGCCTTTGTTGCCCTTGTGCATCGATAAGCCTTGGGCAACCAACACCCTGCTGCCAGTCTGTGGTTTGTCCATTCTTGGACCACTGCTGACCAGGAGCACCTCACAGGCCTTTGCAGTTTCTAAAATGCTCCAGTCATCTGGTCAAAGTCCCTTAGATCTTAACGTCTGCCCATTTCTCCCACATATATCATGTCGACTACAAGGACCGACTGTTCACTTACCATCTAATACTGTATGTCCCTGATTTTGCGCAGCTGTGCCAAAAAATAATTAATATTATTCCCTATACGATCTGTCAGCAATCAAAATGCTATGGCTCTGTGAGCATGCCATTTCAGCATTGGAGGTCATTTATGAGTTTGAAAATTTGTAAAAATAAATTCTACATTCTGTTATTCTTCCCATAAATTAAGAGACATATTAAACTCTCCAACTACACTAAGTACCATCAGTATGGTATGAACTCATCTAAAAGAAACTTAAATGAGAACCACCATGAAGATGGCTATAACGTATTAAAACCATTGTAATAATACTAATAAAAATATAATTTATCAACTGTAACAATATAATATAAAGCATGTGTGGGTTCAGGTGACGGTGGGCAGTAGACCATCGTGAGGCATATGAAGGGGAATGCAATCATTCAAAACTTAGAAACGATTTTATTGTGTATACAATTAGCACAAATTCTTCCAATGCGTATTACTACACATTCTTTAAATTATATAGTTATGTTTACAAGGGGGGTCAACTCTTTGAGGGGGGCAGAGTCTTCATCCCGTTTATGTCTTGGTCAGCCTCTACATTGTCTGAATGTTTACGGAGCTATTCAGTAAAGAATATAGAGGAAAATCAATAAAGAGTACCTACTAATCTTACTGCATCCTTAACCTTGCTGTGACCTTATGGTGACCTTACTGTCATGGGTAAATAACCATAACTCCTATTAGACACCTCACTGGAACACTTCCACTAGTGACTAATTAATCTTTCAGGATTATGTTCTAAGTGAGTTTGTGAAACAGGTGCGATATAAAAGGCAGAGGGAAAATGTACAATTGTATAAAATATCTCCAATTACCTTTACTCAGATTCTAACCTTAGCAGCCTGCATGCACAAATTAATATGATCTATTGGGAATCTTTGTAAATCAAGGCCAGAGAAAGCACATGCTGGAATTTCTTTTTTTTTTACAAAAAATAGTATTTTATATTGATTATGAGGCAGATGCATTCATACGTGCACTTTCCAAAACCGTGATCAGGACTAATTTGACAAAATAACATAATACAGACTTTTAAATATATCCTGAAAAAATAACACAAGAACAACACAGGCCAATCCCAGAACACTCATGCATGCCAACCGATATGTGTCACTATGATTAAGGACATTTTTACTGTCACTCCTCAATGGGTGGATAATGCTTAAATACATTCCTTCTGCCAACACAACCAAATGCATTACCTTAACCTTATCATCTTAAGCCATTGTAATCCATGCTAACAAACTCGAGTACATGCCCTGCCTTCTGTCCTTCTCAAAACCAAAATATCTCTCTTCAGTGTCCTCTCTCTAGACACACATACCATACACCCACAGGGCAGTGGTATTAAGTTCCACAGAAGAACTGGTGTGAACTAGGGTTTTTGTTCCACATAAGAAGTTACACGCCTGATTCCAGATCTAGAAACTTAGCTGCACTCTGATTGAGTTAGCTAGTCAAAGGCTTGTATTTATAATGGTGCTTCAATATGCTATGTCTTAGCTCCTGATAACTGTTTCCTAGCCTTCTATCTGATAGACTGCACATGCATGTACAAGTAAACAACAGATTGAAGGACTTTCTTTTGAGAATTTTTCTTGCAATGTTGTTGATAGGTCTGTTATGTTTACGAAATTCAGTTAATGATGTCATGAAAGTTCATGAAAGTTGTAGTTTGTTGTTTGATTGGTGTGTTGTGGATCAAACGCTAACTGCTTTCAACAGTGCTGTTCTACAACTGTGACATCACTTGTGTCACACTTATTAAATACTCTCTCAAAAGTCTGAGTACCCGGAACTATAGCTGTAGCTGACTTTCAGGTTTGGAAAACTGGGATTGGTGATGGACACCCAGATGACTTTTAGCTTTTTGTTATTAACAACCTTTGAACTAGGCTTTTTTTGTCAATTTAGATTTTTCCATGATACTGATTTGCCATTTTATAAAAAATACTTTTTTGTTATTAATATTTAGTTACATCTATTACACACACTTCAAGATGAAACTTCAAGTACTCAAAAGGCCTCCAATATAACCTATAAAATTACAATATCATAAATAATCCATTTAAACAATGAAGTTATTTTTAACAGTGTGTAACGGTGGTGCAGTGGTTAGTACCGGTGGTAGAACCTGGGCTCTGCCTGGTGTAGAGTTCGCATGTCATCCTCTTGTCCATGTGGGTTTACTCTGGGTACTCTGCTTTCCTCCCATAGTCCAAAGACATGTGTGTTAGGTTAACTGGTGTTTCCAAAGTGCCCTTATTGCGCGAGTGTGTGTATGTGTATGAGACCTATGATGGATTGGTGCCCTGTCTAGGGTTGGTCCTGCCTCATGTCCTATGTCACCGGCTAGGCAACAGCTTTCCGCTCTTCTTTTTCTTTTTCTTTTTCGTCAAAGAACCACAGCTGCGATGTGGAGAAAACTAGTTCGAGTTTCAATAAATAATTAGGTAACAGCTGCTTATAGCAGATGTGTGGTTAGGAGTGTATTAAGCCTAGCGTCACTCACAGATGTTGTTTCCCACATACCATATATAACATAGTACCGTATTTTTAGGGCTATAAAGCGCACCGGGTTATAAGATGCAATATCAATGATCGACTTCTAACGGACCTATTTTCATACATAAAGCGCACCGGGTTATAGGGCGCATGAAATGAAACAAAACTCTTAAGTTCCGTCGGAAGCTCAGTTTGGTCTTTACCTGGCGCAGGACGTCTTCTTGCTTCCTCCACTTCCGTATCATTGATTCGTTAATGTTGAATTCTCTCGCAGCTGCTCTATGTCCATGTTGTACTGCGTGACTGATAGCGTTGTGTTTGAAATCCGCTTCGAAAATAAATGAATGAATGCACGTACCCTAATGCTGAAGCACATACCGTATTACTCCGCGATGCTGCGCACTACGGTGGCCGTAAGCTTCGTAACTTACCAAGGTCGTGCTAAAACATTTGACAGATTTATGAGCGCCGTGTACCATCTACAATCGGTTCTAGGTCAGAAAGCACAACCAGAATTAATTCATACATTAGACGCACCGCATTTTAAGGCGCACTGTCGATTTTTGAGAAAGTTAAAGGATTTTAAGTGCGCCTTATGGTCCGAAAAATACGGTATTTAAATATTTCCCTTCCCAGTTTGGCATGTTCAATTTCTCAGTTTTCAACATCCTGCCACACACAAAATGCCCCACAGAAAAATAAGGTAAGACTTTATTGATCCCGAAGGAAATTACAGCATCCCAGCAGCAAAACATATTACACAAGTAACAGGTACAAATTATTCAAGAATAGAGTGGTAGGGGTTATAAACAATAGTGAACATTATTTTAAAAATGGTGGAGGAGACATAGGCTAGAGTGTGACACTGTACAACTAGTGATCAATGACTGTGGAAACTGACTTCTAGAGACTCAGCTTAGTGTGTCCATCCTCCATCTTTGCTGGTTATTTGACACACTAGATGATTCCCACCAGATCTTCCCTCCCTCAGACATGGTCAAGAGCATCTATGTAGAGCCAAGCCCTGTGGTTGTGGGATAGTGTTTTTGACCATTGGGTCTAAAAGACTTTGTTGGCCATGGAATGCAACATTTAAAATTGTGTTGTATTGTATGCTAATCAAGTTTCAAGTTTCAATGTTTACTAGTCATATGCAGAACATGTCAGGACAGCCATGCTTTGAAATGCTTGTTGTGAAGCATAGGTAAATACTCCACAGTAGAGTAGTACTATTTAACATAACCAAATATTATAAAAATATATAGACAGAAAAAAAACGCTAGATCTCTGTGTGTGTGTATATATATATATATATATATATATATATACATACACACATATATATACACATACACACACAGAGACATATACACATACACACAGAGAAATGTGGAATATTCATATAACCAGGCAGTGACAGTTTAAAGTGACTCTACCTAGCAAGCAGTAAGCAGTTTTGTAAGCTTCTCCTACACTATGTCACTGTTTAAACTTTGTGTTTCTTTTCATGTGTCTTGTATCTGGATTGTATCCTGATAAAATTTTATCCAAATGCATTTACACTTGATATCCAAATGAGTCTCTAATCAGCCAGATATAAATCCAACTGCTATATTGCACATAATATCTAAATCACCTCAGAACTCTGTGTTGTTTATTTAAATGCTTGCTGGAACAAACATTGCAAGTTTACCTTCATGCCTGGTGGGCGCCACCTGTACTGGTGGTTATTTTGGACAGCGGAATCTGTCCATATTGTTGAGTTATTTACAAGTTAATATTTACATTTAAAAATGCTATTTTTCAGAGTGACTTACAAGAGATACAATCTTACAACGTACAGGACAAGCAATTGTGGGTTAAGGGTCTTGCTTAAGGGCTAAACACTGGCAGCTTGGTAGTGCTGGTGCTTGGACAGTTAATGTTCTGGTCCACAGTCCAGTCTTTAATCACTGTGTCACCAGAGTCGTATAATATGCAACGAAGGCAGGTATAACAGACAGAATAAACAATACGTAACAGATTTATTTTTAGCAGACACCTTTATCCAGAACGACTTACAACTGATACAATCTTACAATCAAAGGAATTGTGGGTTAAAGGCATTGATTATGGGCCCAACAGTGGAGGCTAGATAGAGATGGGATTTGAACTCTTGACTTTCTGGTCCAAAGTCCAGAATCTTTACTGTTATACCACCACAGTCCAACAACATGGAGTTCTCATAATTTGGCATAAATGGGATTTTTTTTTCATTTCAACATTACAGATTACTTATAAATAATAGTAACTGAGAAAAGTTTTGTTTTCATTCTTTTATTACATTAAGCTCAATGTACAGCTTTCTTTAGATTGAGCGTTTTAAACTGTCCCGTCTAACGCAGCATTAGCACTAGGAGACACGGTTTCCAGCATGTTATGCTGATGCTTCAGACCGGTCCTGGCAGATAGATGCTTCCTTACTGCAGACATACTTTTGCACTAATTGTGGCCATGTTTTTAAAGCATAAAATGTGTTAGTAGGAACCGATCAGTTAATCGTTAAGTGGATCGGCCCTGTCCGATATCCGATGAGTGAATGACATCAACATCGGATCCAATACCGATGTAGGATCAGATCGGTCCCAACTCTAACGGAGATTTCCATTTCTTGGAGCTTCTCCTTTAGATTGTGCAGCCAATATGTAAAGGTAGTTTAGCTAAATTGTTCCACAGATTTTACCTTCTGGTTACAAAGAGATGAGAGAAGTTACCATGTTAATAAACTCCTGGTGACACTATTACCAGAAAAGCTTGCAACACCACTAAACAATACCACTAAACACCACACACACCCTAAAAATTAACCACATTTAGCTTTGACATTATACCAGGATTACTTGATCTCTACTTTTTGACACTAATGAATTAGGCATCACAAATGATTGTGTGTATTCAATACTGTACATTGTTATGCAGCATAAGACAATGTGACCTAATTACAGTACTGAATAAAGTGACATAAGTTATGGATATCAAAACGACATGGTTATATAAGAAACTACTCTATAATGACACGTGGCATACTAAAACTAACAACTCCTTTCCTCCTGCTTTCCTTAACACAAGGTAGTTGGGACATAAAAATGAGGCTACACATAAAGATTAGGCAAAGCACACGTCAGACCAAACCCACAGCCTTGATCTGATTCCCTTCTCAAATAAACCATCAGTAACTATGTCAGTAACATGGATATGTTTAGGGGTGCCCATGTCTCTACCTATAAACAAGACACTTAATACGGTGTTACTTTCTTGTACTAACAGAACATGTTTGCGTGGCAACTTTAAACAAAAACTATTTGTCAGGAGCAAACATATAAATCCATGGGAGTAATATGGGAAGGATAATTCCCTTCTGTGTGTTTGTTTTATGCACCAAATTTTCAGCTAACATTTATTTTATTGGGCAATTGTGTGGTTTGAGTCATGGTTGGCGGGTCAAGCACCACACAGGCACAACTGGCCGTGTCTGAGACAGCAAATCCCATCCAGTGTATACTTCCCTTGCATGTCCAGCGAGTAAGGGGATAGGGTCTGTTTTTTTGTTTTGTTTTTTACCAAAAATAGTCATTTTGGGTTTTGTATAAAAACCAAAAGTATTTACACTTATAAGTAGAGAGCATATACTTAACAAAAGAGCAGCTAAAACAATGTTGCTTTCTTCTTTATCCTTTAATGGCCATTGCAAATGTGTTTAAACACCGTAGGTTTTAAGCAACAAGTATTTCATAAGGGCAGCAAGCACACTCACTCATCTTCCATATCCTCTTAATCCAGTTCAGGGTTGTGAGGAGACCAGCGCCTAACCAAAAAAGGTGGGAAGGAACCCTAGACAGAGTGCCAGTCCAATACAGACACAGGAACACTGGAACACTTTATAGATGCCAGTTTATCTAACGCATGTCTATGGAAAGTGGGAGGAAACCAGAGTAAGCCCACTCCGGCACAGGGAGAACATGCAAACTCTACAGATGCAGCAGTCAGACCAGACCTCAAACTTGGGTCTCTGGAGCTGTGAGGCAACAGTGTAAACCCCTGCACCACCATTGCCGCCCATGTAAGTAAACTTTTATGCAAAAAGGCAGAAGAGCTGCTGTTGTTAAAGCCACATAATACAAAGTAGGTCTGTTTTCATGGACTTGTTATTCCTTTAATCTTCATAGAGATGCCTGTGTAGATGCATACATGGACACCTGTTTAAAGCATTTTAGCAAGCAAGTCTCCATGAAAAAGCATACGCTGAGTTAAACGCTGCAATAGCAGACTACGTTTCTCCTAAAATCCTGGCTGTTATTTATAAGCAGTTGAAATAACTGGTATTGGAGGAAATTGCTTTCTTCAGACTAATATTGAGCTTTCTAGAAAATAATATTGTTACACTGTAATGTCACACGTAACCACGCAGTATCTTGTGTAAAAGGTTTTAGAACGCACAAAGAGCTGACTGAATTCTGAGCAGCTTTTGGTTGGTATAATTAGGTTCTACTTGAGGCTGTAAACTGAACAAGCAGAGTAAGAAAACCTACATCTTTGGAACACAGTATACCAGAGAAACAAGGACTGCGTCTTTCCATTGTAGCACCACAGAGATCAAAGCAGAGCCTATTATAGATTACAACAGGAAATATGTTACACTATCACATAAAAGACAGTTTCTCATTCCATAAATGTGTCCTATAATTCCCACAAATCCACATATAAATGTGTGAGACAGACAGAGAGAGACAGAGAGAGAGAGAGAGAGAGAGAGAGATGTATGTGGTGGTCATTATCGACATTAAATAAACCAGTTTATGGGAAACACTAGAGTATCTTGGCTACTTAGCCAATCCCAGTATCCCATAGGGCGTTGCCAACTGCGGTATATAATACTGTGTTCAGCCAACATCCAGAGTACATAACATGCAATTTCACCGAATGAATCATGGACATTAAGTGGTGCATACTTTATTATATTTTCTTTTTTTATTACATTGTCTATTTTAATTATTACATTTAGCTTCTGTGTGCTTAAATGATTATTAAAATATTATAAATACACAGATACAAAATTATTATTGATTACATTTAATCCAATTCTTTAATAGCAAATCAAGGCTGTGTTCCTTTTTGAATCTTGCTCCTCCCAAGGTTTCTTCCTTATGATATTTAAAGGACTTTTTCCTTGTCACTGTCACTGTGGCTGGGCCTAGATTGTAAAGCTGCTTTGAGACAATGCTCTATTGTAAAAAAAAGCACTATAGAAATAAAATCTGACTTTAACTTTTACTTTTTTATGAACACTGTGGACTACATTCATTTAAAAAAGCTTAAATTTCCCTCAGAATAAATGATAATAACACTAAGCACTACCTACAGGCAAAGCTCGTGACCACTACACTTGTGTTTGTGATTTTTTTCCATGTTTCTCCATTTATATTCCTCTCCTTCAAATATTAACATTCTAAATTCATAAATTAAAAAATAATAATTTTAAAGGGCATTCCATTACTTAACCATCTAATATGTGTGATGCTTCCACACAAAACAGCATGTTTAACTTTTTCATTAGTCCATAAAAGGAAACATGGGATCGTTTTAGTTATGAATAATACAGCTAAGGTTGGAGTTGAGTTAGAATGAATTGTTTTGTGGTTTGTTTTCAGTTTAATCCCATTTCCTCGTTCAGTTTCATGCCATCATTAATAGGCTACCTAGTTTTTGGATGTTTGATTTCGCTCTGTACCCAAAATCAGGTTTTAACAATACTTGTTGTGTTTATTGAGGTCTATTTTATGTTTAATGCCAAAATCTTTGAATTTCACAGTGTAAACTCATGTCACAACAATAAAACTGACAGATCAGAGGCAATAAACACAATACTGAGCCTAACTACGCAACGCAACATGCGGTCTAACGGTACTCAACGTTGTATTGCCTTTTAAATCTTACTTTTTCAGAAAGCATGCATTAACAACTCTATTTAAATCACGTAAAATGAAATGAGTCATATAAAACCACTGACCCTGTCTTTGTCAGTCCTGGTCACGTCTTGCCCCGCTCTGTTTGTAATATCCATGTGGATCTCACGCGCGTCAGTACCATCAAATTGTACTCAAAGGACCGGTTTTCGTAGTAAATAACATGCGTTCCACCTTTTCAGTCGTATTTGTGTTAGAGCTGGTGCTTACTCTCTCTGACGTACTGCTGCACACACACATACACATACACACACACACACTGTACCGGAGCAGACGCCGATGTTGTAGTAGCGAGAGCGTGAGAAGCGCCCCGCCTTCTGTGATGTCATTGGCACTAGGAAAAACAACGCAGTCCCACGGTTATTATTGGGAAAGCATGGGGATTTAAATAGGACCGAACCAGTTATCAGCTGGGCATATCATACACCAATGTGTCCTGAGAACTTACACAAGGTTACTTTTGGACTGCTACGCTGTATGATAAAAAGTAATCGTTTTTTTATACACCCTGTCAACGTTCACCTCCCATTCCAGCTTATCACGCAGGTGAACACCCAGGTCTACTTCTAGGTGTTAACCTACAGAAACCTAGGTGTTAACCTGAGTGATAAGTTGGGATGGGAGGTGAACGTTGACAGGGTGTATAAGATTGGGATGGTATGGAAAATGCAGAAAAAAAAGAAATGTTCCATACATTTACTTTGACTTGTATTTAACTGCAAACAGTATGAACCCAAGATATTTCATGTTTTGTCTGGCCAACGTCATTTCATTTGTTAATAAACATCCATACCTGAATTTCAAGCCTGCAACACATTTCAAAAAAAGTTGGGACAGGGGCAATTGAGAGCTAGTAATGAGGTAAAAAACTAAATTTATGCTGTGATTTCAAACAGGTGATGTCAACAAAATGATCTGGTACAAAAGCAGTAACCACGAAAGGCTGAGTCTTTGAGGAGTAAAGTTGGCAAGAGGATCTCCAGTGATCAACAAATTTGGACAAAAACATTTTTCCTCAAAGAGAAACTGTAAGAGATTTACATACTTCAATCCTAACTCTTTCTGATTTGAATTGTTTTGCGTTGTCTTGTTGATAAATGCAGGGACATCCCTGGAAAAGCTGTCATCTTGAAGGAAATAATGTTGTGCTAAAATCGCAATGTACTTTTCTGCATTAATACTGCCATCACAGAACTGAAAACGACCTTTGCCAAGGCCACTGACACAACCCCATTCCATGACAGAACCTGGCTTTTGGACTTCTAGCTGATAAAAGTCTGGATTATCCTTTTAGTCTTTGGTGTGGAGCACACAGCGTCCATTTCTTCCAAAAAAATACCTGGAATACTGATTCATCTGACCACAATACACGTTTCCACTGTGTGATGGTCCATCGAGCTCAGAGAAGTCAATAAAACATTGACTCTTTTCTGTAACAATTGTAACAAAGTGTAACAATTCAAAATAATGTGCACTTTTCTCATAGAAAATATGCTTCCATGAGCATGACATATGATTGCGCCCTCTGATGATCAAAAAATGCAGTTGCATTAGATGCCATATTAAACCTGACGATGCATTGTGTCACAGTTCATTACACCCATGTTTGGTCGTTATGAAGAACTCTCCTCACCCACTCCATAACACACTACAGGGTTAGAGCCCCACTGCAGGAAGGAATGCTTCCGCAGGTTGTTTCTCCCTGCAGCAATCAGAATGTATGATTCTGGACTCTAATCCATCTATTCTAACATGCATCCTCATCTGTACTATAATCTGCACTGGATACTTCTGTAGTTCTGTACTCTTTGTAGTCATTCTATCACTTTATCACCTTCTTACTGCTTTATTTTGTGATGCAAGGGGAGAAACAAGCAGAGTAAGAAGACCTGAGTGTTAAATATGAGAGTTAAATATGCTTGTTTCACACAGCATTGTGAACACTTCACAGTTTCTGCACACTTCACGGTTCCCTGCGCTCTTCTGAAATACCTGATCGAGTCATAAAGGAAATACATTGCACTGTCACATAAAAGACAATTTATCATTGCACATTGTGTTTGTGTGTGGGGTGGCACGGTGGCTCGCATCGCAGCCTCACAGCAAGAAGGTCCTGGGTTCAATCCCAGGGTGGAGCAGCCTGGGTCCTTTCTGTGTGGAGTCTGCATGTCCTCCCCGTGTCCGCGTGGGTTTACTCCGGGTACTCCGGTTTCCTCCCACAGTCCAAAGACATGCGTGTTGATTACGCTAAATTGGCCTGGTTTGAGTGTGGTCTCTGGCGACAGATGGAGCAACGCGTTGGCTGGAGTATTCTCGGTCGCATTGAGTGGTAGTGGGCGGACCCTGCATTCGGTGGGACAGGCGCCAAGGAAAGAAGAAGAGTTGTTTGAGTGAGAGAGAGAGAGAGAGTGTAAGGAGTGCCCAAACAAATCACCTCTACAGTAAAATGATTTTACCCAGTTTAAATAGTAAAAAAAAAATAGAAAATCAATGTATTGCTGATTTTACATAAATCAGTGTTTGGATAACACTGCACTATCTTGGCCAGTGTTGGCCTAGCGGTTAAGGTACTGGACTATGGACCAAAAGGTCCAGGGTTCAAATTTCAAATTTATAAATACATTTTTATCTTCTTTATTTTATTTATCATTATCAAAATGCTACACATCGGATGAACTGCAGCCCTGGCAACACCTCCAATTCCCACACGTATGAATCAAAGTCTCCACCAAAGTTGGCAAACCATTTCTTTAATGATGGACAACTTGATGGACAGATTGCACAGAACACTGACCTTAATTGTTATTTCAGCCACACCAACTGCTAACAGTCATACAGGTCCATGCCTGTACACTTCAAATTATGAATTTGTTAGCAGACGGTGTGGCTGAAACAGCAGAGATATTTCATTAGAAAAGGTGTGTATATACTTTTGGCCATAGTGTAGCAGACAGATTTAGTAGCATAATCAGTTAAATTACATTGAAAATATTACATTTAGTGATCTTTTGTAAGACAGGCCTTTTTTATTTAAAATATTATAATACTCATTATTCTAACCGGCAGCACAGGTCGCAAGGCAGGAACAAATTCTAGACAGGTCAGCATTCGACATACATATAGTCCCACTCACACTGGCACTGTTTGTAGGGTTAGCTGAAGTAACACATTTTTGGAATGTGGGAGGAAACCGTAATACCCCAGGAAACCTATACAGACACAGGGAGAACATACAAACTCCACACAGGCAGTGGCCAGCCAGGGACTCAAACACGGGTCTCTGGAGTTGGCGACTGTGCCACCATGCTGATCCAGTATAATCTGACCACACAAATATTAACCACATTGGGGAAAAATTATGTTGGCAGCTATTCCACAAGGTGTGACAGTGAAAGAATATTGTCCAGGACAGGGGTCTAGTGCAAAAAAGTTGTCAGGGTAGCAACAATTTTTTTAGTCTTTTTTTGGGACTGAATTGTCCAGCCACAGAACCAACATGTTTCAGCATATCAAAGATTCAAAGCTTTTCTTGCCATAAAACAACCCATTTCCCAGATTCCACTGCCAGAATCCAAAGTATGAGATCTTGGCTAGGAAACACTGATCTACACAATATGTCTGTGTGTGTCCATGTTTATTTCACACTGTGGAGACCAAATGTCCCCACAAGGATAGAAAGACACTTTTGACACTATGGAGACCTTTTGCTGCCCCATGAGGTAAACTGCTTAAACTGCATTTTTCTTTTGAAAAATCAAGTGTCAAAATATTTTCATAAGCTTACTGAGGTTAAGGTTAGGGTTAGGTGTAGTTATAATCTTTGTGTCAGTGGGTGATCCCCACAAAGATAGTGAGACATTGTGTGTTTGTGTGTGTGTTTTGTTTATTATGTTATTTCTGTCTTTTATATCATTTCTTATGGTGTGCATACAAGCTCCACTCACAAAATATTACTGTGAGATATAACACACCATCATGAATAGCACATCTTTTAAAAGGAATTTGGTAAATGTAGGCAGAAACATTCGATATAGTGTTGTGTGTTCATTTTAGCACCAATTGATAGTACACTCATTTCAACTTTGAGTCTACACTAGTTACATTAGTCTACACTCCAAATAAAATAAGCTTCTGTCTTTATGTATTACTTTTAAATATAGTAATATAACCTGTTGTATAACAGCAAACGGAAATCTGCTTTACCATCACAACATTTACTGTATCCCCTCATGTAGACCATTTGCATATCAATATTTGTATTACTGAAATTAGCTTTCTCTCCATGTATAGCATTGGCTGCTTCAACAACAGTGCAGTGTTGTTCTGTATATGGCATTTCATTACATCATTTGCTGTCTGTCATGTTCCTTTTCCTAATTAATTAAGTTTGAGTACGGCTCAGAAAAAGTTAGCCAGTAGCAAATACAGCTTTAAGCAGTTGTACACATATAAAATCATACCTGTTTTAATTAAAACACACATAATTAATGGAAATTATGAGAATTATATTTATTTAACGTCAGCTGCAATGGCCATTTCACGACAAGCAGCAATTTATGTCGTAACTAGTCACACAGACTCACATTGGGCCAATTTAAAGTAATCAATTAACCTAATGCATGTCTTTGGGAGGAAACCGGAGCACCCCGAACAAACCCACATGGACACAGAGAGGACATATAAACTTCACACAAGCTGGACCAAGGCCAGGATTGAACTGGAGACGCTGGAGTTTAACTTACTTACAGAATATCTCTGTTCAGTAGTGAACACTGATTTCAGACTTTTGACAGATTTACTTCAAAACAATGGGATCAAACTATGCATGATGTGGCAATTAGAACAGGAGAGCAGTCTTACAGGGGTGTGGCTAAAATAAGGCCCCACCTATGGAGTAAAACTCTTAAATTTTTTGGTAGTAATGAGGTTATTAATTTTATCAAAATTAAACTCATGATCAATGAGTAGGAAATGAAAAACATGCAAAATAACTTAAATATTAGTTGCATGAGTTAAAACCTAGGGGTTAGGGTTTAAAACAGTCACTAATAAATGTTGATTTTGTATATGTTTAGCTTATTGCTATTCCAGGTAATGCCTTGGGTTTAAGTAAATCGTAACATTGTACTTGTAGATGTGTACCGTCTGTAAACTTCATTGTTTTTAACAGTGTTTTACAGTGGGACTGCAGTTTGAACTATTTCAAAGCAATTGTCCATAGAGTGACTTTAAGGGTTTAGTCCAGATCTTAATAAATAATCACTGAGAACAATGAAAACAATAGGAAGGTGTTCCGTCCACTGATGTACCAAGTAGGCGTTACATTTCGAAGTTGAAACTTTAAGGAAAGGAAAAATATATTTTAAAAATAACATTGAAAAAATGCAAAATAATTTAAATATTAGTTTCACAAGTTAAAACCTATGGGTTAGGATTTAAGACAGCCACCTATAAATGATGACTGTGGGACTGTGGTGGCCTAGCGGTTAAGGTACTGGACTATGGACCAGAAGGTCCAGGGTTCAAATCCCACCTCTGCCAAGCTGCCACTGTTGGGTCCTTGAGCAAGACCCTTAACCCACAATTGCTTGGATTGTAAGATTGTATCAATTGTAAGTCGCTCTGGATAAGGTTGTCTGCTAAATGCTGAAAATGTAAATGATGATTTTGTATATATTTAGCTTATTACTTTTCCAATTAATGCCTTGGGTTTAAGTGAATCATAACATAATACATGTAAATATGTACAGTCTGCATACTTCAATGTTTTTAATAGTTTTTTTTTATACACAAAATGTAGACCTTTACATTACGTTTCTTCAGCTATTATTAACTTGCTATTGATTCGCAATATTCTGTTATTCCCAATCAACACTGCATGATCTGTTTCATTGATAGGTCTGCAGTATCTCCCACAGGAAAGCTGGAAGAGTGACTCCCGAAGCTGTTGGTCACTGTCTGGGTTTAGCCCAGATCTTACTAAATAATCACTGAGAACAAAGAAAACAATAGGAAGGTGTTCCGTCCACTGACGTTGCCCGCAATGCATTGCGCACACAATGTCAAAAAACCATTTCTGTCTGGTGATTCATGATTTAAGCGGCACCAGCGAGAATACAGGAGGGAGGAACTTTCTCTCGTTGCGTTTCAAAAGAGAAAACAGATGTCACTCAGTTTTCAATGGAAAACAAATTCCAACGTTCATTTACAGTGATGTCTGCCGTTCATGACACATAATGTGAACTAATTCACGTTCAAGTTCTTTATTAAAAAATGTGTTGCGTTCAGTTCAACGTTCACGAAAAATGAGCGTGTTCAATGAACGCGTTCTTTTGAACTCGTTCACGCACAACACTGCATTAGTCTACACTCCACATAAAATAAGCTTCTGTCTTTATTTATTACTTTTAAATATAGTAATACAACCTGTTGTATAACAGCAAACGGAAATCTGCTTTACCATCACAAGATTTACTGTATCCCATCATGTAGACCATTTGCATATCAATATTTGTATTACTGAAATTTGCTTTCTCTCCATGTATAGCATTGACTGCTTCAACAACAGTGCAGTGTTGTTCTGTATATGGCATTTCATGTTCCTTTTCTTAATTAATAAAGTTTGAGTACGGCTCAGAAAAAGCTAGCCAGTAGCAAATACAGCTTTAAACAGTTGTACACATATAAAACCATACCTGTTTTAATTAAAACACAAATAATTAATGGAAATTATGAGAATGATATTTATTTAATGTCTTATCAGCTGCAGTGGCTATTTCACGACAAGCAGCAATTTATGTCGTAACTAGTCACACAGACTCACATTGGGCCAATTTACAGTAATCAATTAACCTAATGCATGTCTTTGGCCTGTGGGAGGAAACCGGAGCACCCCGAACAAACCCACATGGACACAAAGAGGACAAATAAACTTCACACAAACTGGACCAAGGCCAGGATCGAACTGAAGACGCTGGAGGCTAACTTACTTACAGAATATCTCTGTTCAGTAGTGAACACTGATTTCAGACTTTTGACAGATTTACTTCAAAACAGTGGGATCAAACTATGCATGGTGTGGCAATTAGAACAGGAGAGCAGTCTTACAGGGGTGTGGCTAAAATAAGGCCCCACCTATGGAATAAAACTCTTAAATTTTTTGGTAGTAATGAGGTTATTTATTTTATCAAAATTAAACTCATGATAAATGAGTAGGAAATGAAAAACATGCAAAATAACTTAAATATTAGTTGCATGAGTTAAAACCTAGGGGTTAGGGTTTAAAACAGTCACTAATAAATGTTGATTTTGTATATGTTTAGCTTAGTACTATTCCAGGTAATGCCTTGGGTTTAAGTAAATCGTAACATTGTACTTGTAGATGTGTAACGTCTGTAAACTTCATTGTTTTTAACAGTGTTTTACAGTGGGACTGCAGTTTGAACTATTTCAAAGCAATTGTCCATAGAGTGACTTTAAGGGTTTAGTCCAGATCTTAGTAAATAATCACTGAGAACAATGAAAACAATAGGAAGGTGTTCCGTTCACTGATGTACCAGGTAGGCGTTCAATTTCGAAGTTGAAATTTAAGGAAATGAAAAATATATTTAAAAAATAACATTGAAAAAATGCAAAATTATTTAAATATTAGTTTCACAAGTTAAAACCTATTAGGATTAGGATTTAAGACAGCCACCTATAAATGATGACTGTGGGACTGTGGTGGCCTAGCGGTTAAGGTACTGGACTATGGACCAGAAGGTCCAGGGTTCAAATCCCACCTCTGACAAGCTGCCACTGTTGGGTCCTTGAGCAAGACCCTAACCCACAATTGCTTGGATTGTAAGATTGTATCAATTGTAAGTCGCTCTGGATAAGGGCATCTGCTAAATGCTGTAAATGTAAATGATGATTTTGTATCATTTAGCTTATTACTTTTCCAATTAATGCTTTGGGTTTAAGTGAATCATAACATAATACATGTGAATATGTACAGTCTGAATACTTCAATGTTTTTAATAGTTTTTTTTGATACACAAAATGTAGACCTTTACATTACGTTTCTTCAGCTATTATTAACTTGCTATTGATTCACAATAGTCTGTTATTCCCAATCAACACTGCATGATCTGTTTCATTCATAGGTCTGCAGTATCTCCCATAGGAAAGCTGGAAGAGTGACTCCCGAAGCTGTTGGTCACTGTCTGGGTTTAGCCCAGATCTTACTAAATAATCACTGAGAACAAAGAAAACAATAGGAAGGTGTTCCGTCCACTGAC
>JAJAGP010005794.1:0-28711 GCA_025084515.1 Ancistrus triradiatus | reverse complement strand
ATCTAAACTTGTAAAGTTGCTTTGAGACAATGCTCCATTGTAAAAAGCGCTATATAAATAAATCTGACTTGAAAATAAATCTGACTTCACACCTTACCTGTTTGAACTATATTTTGTGTTTCATCTTCAGTTCCCGATAAGTAGCTACATTTTGTGCTTGTTGGGTTGCACCTGCATAAATATTAACATGCGCACTCACACCCACGCAAAATAAAATAAGTGGAACACTCAGAATAAAACTTTTTTCAGTTATTACTCACGCCATTGACTTGGGCAGCATTTTTTGCCACGCCAGCTCACGTTATTTTTCTACTGTATTATTTTTTTCCTAAATATGTGCTCATATCATATATATACGCACCTATTTCGAACTCCACTGGGTTGAAGTGTGGGGATTGAGCCCGTGGGTCAAAGTAACACGGAGTTCTGAACTAAACATTATCCCCTGTTCTGAAACCGTAAACTCTGAGTTTGACAATTCAGAGTTAGTCAACCCAGAGTTCAGGTTTGAACTCAGAGTTTGTTAAACCTGCTTTCTGAAGTGCCCCCCTGGTCATGTAAAGCGTTGCTCTTTTGTGCATGTGCGCCAGTTTAGGAGCGTGACCTGTTCAGACGAATGTCTGATATAGGTCACATCAAAATGATAGTGAGAACAGCCTAAAAACAAAACCAGATTTGTTGAGAAAGTCAGATTAGGGCCCCGTTTACCTGCTATGTGAACGTGGCCCTATTTACATGTTGTAGTATTTATGTTAAATCTTTAAAACAAAGAGAAGCATTTTGCTTGGGAAAAAGACCTTCACTGATTATGACTTCACTGATTATGCGTATAGATACCTAAATTAAATTAAATTAGATTAGATTCAACTTTATTGTCACTGTGCAGAGTATGAATACAAAGCCAATGGAATGCAGTAAAGATAAAATAAAGAAATAAACAAATAAACTGCTGTACTACAACAGATAATGTTTCTGGTAAGGTAATATATGGCTTAACTAGAGACTGTGAGAAACGGTTTTCTGGTGTTCTGGTTTGCAAAGACAATTGATCCTCAGCCCACCACTCCTGATGTTGCTTGTGTTTAATAAAAATGGGAGGCACAGCAAAGCCAATGACTGGGGCATGTTTGAGCAATGCTAGCATAAGATGGACAGGTTTTTAAAAATTAGGATACATAATCAATGTCACTTTTAATAATTCCACTATAACGGTTATTTGTCAGTTAATTTTGTTTTGCTTAGTTTATCTCCGAGTATGGATTAATGAGGTGAGTACAGGACTTGTATTTTGTCAGTTGATCTGCGCATGTGCACATCGCCGATGTTTAGGTGCGGGCTCGGTTATTGTTTGCAGAGCTGCAGAGATGGACGGAGTGTGTTTGAAAGAGCTGCGACTTAAAACCGGACAGAAAAAGAGGCTTCAGTCTTCATCCAGGTACCGCAGCCATACTAAATTATAAAGTGTTTCTAGTCGCTTATTTGAAGTTTGAGCTCGTTTAGCTCCAGTTAATACTATAAACACACAGCAGTAACGGTCACTCAGTTCCAGAGTCTTCTGCTGTACACGAGTTTGATTAATCCGAATCCGAGCATGCTGCAGTGTTTATAAAGGTCATATTTACGCAACGCGTACTTTCAGAAATCTCACGTTACGTAAATGCATGAAAGAGAGAGCTCGAGAGACCCTAAATCTAACAGCAAAGTGTGCGAAAACAACGACAGTAACGATTAACAAGCGTTTGGGTTTTGCATACGACGTTGTTGTTATTATTATTTAGAATTTGAGTAGCATTTGAACTGCATTAGTAACAGTAAAATCAGCTGCTAATGACGCGATATTATTGTTAATAGAAATGGTGTGATTGGTCACTGTTAAAGTTACATTATACGGAATAAAGTATTGGGGCACGCCACACTAAAATGAAAGTTCTTTTGGTCAGGCAAATCAAATCACCCACTCATGAGCCCGCCCTTCTGCTGTGAAGCGTTTAGCGCCTGTTGATAGAAAGCTTTGCTGGATCTCCTGCCATACCGTAAAAAATGCCATACTTGTCACTGGGGAAAAGTGATCTCTTGTTTATTTGTCCATCTATCTATCTACACCTTGCTAGTACTGGGTTGGACCCCCTTTTGCCTTCAAAACTTCTTTAATTCTTTGTTGCATAGATTCATAGATCAAAGGTGATGGAAACATTTCTCTCAGAATTTGGACCACACTGACATGTCAACTGCACGTCCATGATGTGAACCTCCCATTTCATTCACCCCAAAGGTGCACTTTTTGTAATAACTTCTTTAAGAGGCCCTTCTGAGATCTCATTATCATGTTCATAAACCAGTTTGAGTTGATTTGAGCTTTGTGACATGGAGCGTTATAGTACTGGCAGCAGCCATTAGAAGATGGTACACTGCTTATAAAGGGATGCATATGGTCAGCAACAATACTCAGGTAGGCTGTGGGGTTTAAATGATGCTCAGTTGGTATCAGGGAGCCCAAAGTGTGCCAAGAAAATACCATTACACCAGCAGCAGCCTGAACAGCTGTTACAAGAAGTGGCATCATAGAAGATGGCCAGTACTACATAGCTGATGGGCTGATGTGGTATTTTGTTGAATTTAAGGTGATTTGCCTTCTCATTTTAAAATTTGCTGCTTATCAATCAATCAGTCATATGTTTTCTGTTTCATGCTCCTTCAGATCTTTTATAATGAACTCAGCAGAGGTCAAACCAAACACTTTCACAGATCCTCCAGAGACTCCTGCTGCTTCCTGCCCACAGATGAAGGTTAGTAATGGTGTAACAGGTTTATCTTTTTAAAGCTTTGAACAGCAGCATGTTTTAGTAGCTGTAAGTACAATAAAGACACCACACACAAAACCATCACTTTCAGAGCTGCTTAAAATAACCAGTGTTTGAAAAGCAGCATCCTAACTGTTTCTGTTGCATGTTTTTATTTATTTTGTTATTTAATTCTGTTTTATCTTGTGTGTGTGTGTGTGTGTGTGTGTGTGTGTGTGTGTGTGTGTGTGTGTGTGTGTAATATCATGCAGATTAATGAAAATTGTTTGTTTACTTTCTTTCCTGGTTGTCTGTTATTGTTTTTTGATCATTAGGTTGATGAAGATGTTAAGCCAGACATTTGTACATTAGATGTAGGACCATCAGTTTCTGCGGACCAGCATTACAGAGAATTACAAATGAAGACTATTAAAAAGGAAGAAGATGAAGACTACCTCAGTAAGGCAAAGCACTGCATTAGTCACATTTTGAAGATCAATAAGTCTCACTTATCATTCCTTAGATTTCAGTTTTAACCGGGATCGGGCGGAACAAGGAATATGTAAGAGAAACAAACATGGAAAAAATGTTCATAAAAGATTACAGTCATGAAAAATGGTTATGCATATGAATAAAGGTTATAGGATATAAAAGACTTTCCTGTAATGAGTGCCTTAGGTGTAGAACGTGACGAAGTCTTAGTGTTGAGATTAATTGTCTCGCAGCTCCAGAAAGCCATGGTTCGATCCCAGCTTGCCTGTGTGGAGTTTGCATTTCTTCCTTGTGTTTTTGTTGGTTTACTGAAGGTACTCTGGTTTCCTCCCACTTTCCAAAAACAATCTTTAGGTTACTTGTTCGGCCCAGTATGAATGTGACTGACTAGTTTCGATGTTCACTTGCTCCTGTCGTGAATGGCCGTTAGGGCTGATGTGACGTTCAATAAAACAAATAAACCAACATCTAATCCCAGTAACTTCTTCCATCAATTGTGTTTTTACTTGGCAATTTTGCTTGAGGTAACTTTTATTTTTATACTATGTAACTTCAGATGGAGGGATGTCAGTCTCTGTGGGACACATCATCCCCATTGGTCAACAGAATGGAAGATTCCAGAAGAAGGAAGAACTTGGAGGATTCCCCAAGAAGGAAGAACTTAAAGAAGAAGACGATCGCTGTAAGAATTTTACATTTGCAGCCTTTAGCAGATGACCTTGTCCAAGTTAAACTGAGCAGCTTAAGGGTTTTGGCTTTCTGGACTTGAACTCCGAGTCTTTTGAATAGAAGTCCAGAGTCTTAACCACTGCGCCACCCCTGTCCTCTACACCACACACACTATATACCAGATTGAAGATGCATTTTACTGATACTAATCGTTACACCATTGTAGTTTAACAAGGTTTACAGTTTCCTGGAAATCCAGACCCCAAAAATCTTTTGCCTTTTCTTTGTTATAAGTGAAGTCTAACCTTTAGTTGAAGAGAAAATTTAACTTAAAAAATGTAATTGTACACTATTGTTATCCGAAAGTCTTATTCTTCTTCTTATGATTATTATTATTATTATTCCACGTTTTTGCCAGGCTTTCAACTGCTGCAGCTTTCGAGATATCGACCCCGTTCAGTGCCATTGCGTCCGGTTGGGTCGGGAATGGTGTGCTTGTATAGGGCCTTCCGGTCGAACTTTGGGGGGCCCCACAAAGTCCCAAACTATCCCATAGGAAATGAATGGGCCAAAAGTTTACGAATCATAACTCAGTTTTTGACATAGGGCTACGAAATTCGGCAGGCTTGGTCCCAGGTGCAATCTAAGGTGACATGTGATGCCCATGGGCCCCCTGAGGACCCCGGCTGGGCACTGGGGCCCTTGCCAGGCCAATGACCGTAACTCAGTCAGTTTTCGACCTATTGCTACGAAATTCGGCGGGCTTGATCACGGGTGCAATCTGAGGTGACGTGATGCCCATGGGCCCCCTGTGGACCCCGGCTGGGCACTGGGGCCACTGGCGGGCCAATGACCGTAAATCAGTCAGTTTTTGACCTATTGCTACGAAATTTGGTGGGCTTGGTCACGGGTGCAATCTGAGGTGACATGTGATTCCCATGGGGCCCCTGTGGACCCCGGCTGGGCACTGGAACCCCTGGCGGGCCAAAGACCGTAACTCAGTCAGTTTTCGACATATGGCCATGAAAATTCGGCACGCTTGGTCCCGGGGGAACCCTGATGTGACGTGATGCTCTTTGGGCCCATGTGTGGCAATCAAACTCGCATTTTCTTCAGGAAATGCACCTCTCTAGTTAATAATGTACTGCTCTTATGCACCAGAGTGAATTGTAAAACATTTCTCCGGTGCCATTAAAAGTTCATTACAGGAATGGTGGTGAGACTGTTAACGTCGTCACATTTCTTCTTCTTTTGACTGCTCCTGTTAGGGACCATCACAGTGGATCATCCATCTTCATCTCACCCTATCCTCTGCATCTTCCTCTGTCACACCAACTACCTGCATGTACTTCCACCCTTACTCTTTCTCCACTCCTCAGCCATCCTTTCACTTTCTAAGGTTTTGTTAAACAATCTTATTTAAAAAAAAACCTCTACTGCCATCTCTCCTAAACATCTCCCTGATTCCATTGGTATTCCATCTAAGCCAACCTCCTTTCAGCACTTAATTTTCTTTCATAGATGTCCTCTGTTGTTAAGCCACCTAATGTCCTGATTTGCTGTTTCCACATCATTCAATATTTGTTCTCTAATTTTCTTAATTCATCAACTCCTCGGTGTACTCTTTCCACATTCTCCGCACACACTCCTTGCTTGTCTGTATATTTATATAGTCATTTTCCTTAGTCTTTGCCACGTTTCTTGTCAACTGGTGCTGCGTCTCCATGTACTCTTGTGAAATGTCTTTGTCTCTGATTGTTGTCATTCTTTTTCTCCAGTATTTTCCTCATTGCACTTTTCTGTCTTTCCCTAACCACATAGGGAAGTAGAGAGCAGAATGACTGAGGACCGCTATATAATGTTGGTATAGTTTTTTTGGCAACTGATTAAACTAACAATAATTAAATGAGACACAAAATTGGTGAACTTAAATGAACATTAAGTTTTAAATGCACTGTTTACAGTCTGTCTTTTCTATCAATGAAAAATAAATGAAAAGTTTATTTGTACAGTGGGGCAAAAAGTATTTAATTTTTGTCTTAAAATCTCACGATACATGGCCCCGTTCATTCTTCCCTTAACATGGATCAGTCGTCCTGTCCCCTCTGCAGAAAAACAGCCCCAAAGCATGATGTTTCCGCCCCCATGCTTCATAGTAGGTATGGTGTTGTTGGAATGCAAATCAGCATTCTTCTTTCTCCAAACACGACGAGTTGAGTTTTTACCAAAAGATCTATTTTGGTTTAATCTACCACATGATATTCTCCCAATCCTCTTCTGGATCATCGATATGCTCTTTGGCAAACTTCAGACGAGCCTGGACATGTACTGGCTTAAGTAGGAGGACACGCCTGGCACTGCAGGATCTGAGTCCCTCTCGACGTAGTGTGTTACTGAAGGTAGCCTTTGTTACTTTGGTCCTAGCTCTCTGCAGGTCATTCATCAGGTCCCTCCGTGTAGTTCTGGAATTTTTGCTCACCGTTCTCGTTATCATATTGACCCCTTGGGATGAGATCTTGCGTGGAGCCCCAGATCGAGGGAGATAATCAGTGGTCTTGTATGTCTTCCATTTAAACCAGCCGCTAGTTTGCTCAGACAGGTATTCCTAGTGCCGGTCCCAAGCCCGGATAATGGTGAAGGGGTTGCGTCGGAAGGCATCCAGTGGTAGACCATTTGCCAATAATGTAATGCGAGTTCATAATAAATTTTCACCATACCGGATCGGGGGTCTCGGCCCGGGTTAACAACGACTGGTACTGTAGCAAACAGGGCACCAGCGGAAATTGGACTACTGTTTGCCCGAAGTCAAAGAGGAGGGAAGCGTGTGAGGAACATAGAGAAACAGGAGCGGAAAGACTATAGCACTGAGGGTAGCACCCCTAAATGTAGGGACGGATGACAGGGAAAGGTAGAAAGTGGCTTATATGATGCAGAGGAGAAAGGTCGATGTTTTGTGTGTTCAGGAGACAAAGTGGAAGGGTAGCAAGGCCTCGATGCATGGTGCAGGTTTAAAACTGTTCTAAACTACCATGGTGTGGATAGGAGATGAAATGGCAGTTGGTGTGGTCCGAAGGAGGACTATGTAAAGATGGTCGTTGAGGTGAAAGGGTGTTCAGATAGGATAATATGTCCTGAAGCTGGAACTTGAGGTAGTAATGTGAATGTTTGTTCTGATGACTGGGTAGTAGCAAGCAACAGTTTAATTAGACAGACGGTAGAAAGGTAACTGTGTGGCCTTCTGGACAGCAAAGGATACAAGGAAACCTGGTGGTGGAATGAGGAAGTGGCAGGGGTATTCAGAGAAAAGGTCAGCACAGAATAAATGGGACATGGCTGGAGCTAAAGAGAGGTAGGCAGGAGTACAAGGAGATGCGGCACAGGGCAAGAGGGAGGTAGCAAAGGCCAAGCAGAAGGCCTACGATGGGTTATATGACCGAGTTAGACATGTAGGGAAGGAGAGAAGGATTTTATCTGCTGGCGAGACAGAGGCTAGAGCTGAAAGGATGTGCGGCAGGTCAGGGTATCAAGATAGAAATGGAAATGTACTGTCAGGTGAGGAAGAGGTGAAGGGAAAGATGAAGGAGTATGTTGCTGAAGTTGGAATGAATGGTAGAAAATGAAAGGGCAAGAAGGTAGGATGGCGTAGAAAATTGTGGAACAGGATGTAGCAAAGATTAGCAAGGATGAGTGAGGAAAGCTTTGAAAGGAATGAAGAACGGAAAGGCAGTGGGACTTGATGAACATACTACCAGTTAGGTATGGAAAATTCTAGAGAGCTTGGGAGTGGTGTTTTTTGACGTAGATTAATTCAATTCAACGGAATTCTGTTGACTGATAGTATGCCGGAGGAATGGAGAAAAGTTTACTTTTACTCTGATTTTAAGCAGAAGGGTGATGTACAGAGTTGTGGCTCTTAACAGGGGCATAAAGTTGATGAGCCACACAATGAAGATTTGGGAGAGAGTTTGTGGAAGCTAGGCTTAGACAGGAGGTGACAGTGTTGAACAACAGTAGGGTTTCACTGCCAAGGAAGAGCACCATGGATGCGATTTTTGCTTTGAGACTGCTGATGGAGAGTATAGAGATGGTCAGAAAGAGCACACTGCGTCCCTTTGTGGAATTTGAGAAAGCTTATGACAGGGTGCCAAGGGAGGAACTGTGGTGGTGTAATGAGGAAGTCTCGAGTGGCTGAAAGTAACATTAGATTAGTTCAGGACATGTATGAGAACAGCGTGACCAGCGGTGAGATGTGCTGTAGGAGTGACAGAATTCTTCAAGGTAGAGGTGGGACTGCATCAGGATAGGCCTTGAGTCCCCTTCTTATTTGCTCTGGTGGGGACAGACTAACAGATGAGGTCAGACAGGAATCGCCCGTGGAATATGATGTTTGCAGACGACATGGTGATCTGTAGTGAGAACAGGGAACATGTAGAAAGAACTTTGTATAGGTGGAGGTAATAATCTGGAAAAGGAGAGGATGAAAGTAAACTGAGTAAGACCCGAAGATCTGTGTGTAAATGAAAGGGAGGCAGGTGGAACAGTCCAGGCTTCAGGGATCATGGTCACAAAAGGTCCAGGAGTTCATGGTACTTGGATCAACTGTCCAAGGAAATGGGAGTGTGGAAAGGAGGTAAAGAAGAGAGTGCAGCAGGATGGAGTGGGTGGAGAAAGTGTCAGGATGCTGTGTGACAAAAGGGTCGGCAGCAAAAGTGAAAGGAAGATTTAGAAGAGAGTAGTGGAGACCCAGCCTGTTGAATTGCTTATAGAACAGTGGCACTGCAAAGAGACAGGAAGCGAGCTGAGGTGGCAAGAACTTAAGATTAATTGAGTTTTCTTTAAGAGTGTCCTAGTGTGACATTAAAAGGAATTGAATGAGATCATCAGAGGAACAGCACATGTGGAACATTGGGCACAAAATTCCGAGAGGGAAGACTGAGATGGTTTGGACATTGCAGATGAGGATAGTGGGATATATGGTAGGAGGAGGTGGAGATATGGAGCTGGCCGGCAGAGACGGAGAGGAAGACCAAAGAGGAGTTTGCATGGTTGTGGTGAATGAAGATATTGCAGGGAGTTGGGGTGAGAGTAGAG
Organism: Ancistrus triradiatus; assembly: GCA_025084515.1. NCBI lineage: Eukaryota > Metazoa > Chordata > Actinopteri > Siluriformes > Loricariidae > Ancistrus > Ancistrus triradiatus. Next base: position 19,679 of record JAJAGP010005794.1, on the reverse strand, counting down.
GACGTGGGAGGACAGGGTGAGGTGGAAACTTTTTTAACTCGCTGTGGCGACCCCTGATAAAGGGAGAAGCCGAAGAAGAAGAATCAAGAAGAAGTATTCTTCCATTTACTTACAATTGCCTCCCACGTTCATTCATTCACACCAACCTGCTTGCCTGTTATAGATTCACTCTCCCAGCTGTGCAGGTCTACATTTTCTTCCTGTGTCCTTCGTCAGCCTCTTTGATCGTGGCCATGGTTTGGAGTCTGAATGTTATAGTGTGGACAGGTGTCTTTTGTACAGTAATGAGTCAATTGGGTGCCATGAATACAGGTAACAGTGGAGACAGAATGGCCTCTTAAAGAAGTTATTACAAGTCCTGTTGAGATCCAGTAATCTGGTTGTTTGTGGGTGACCACATAAGTACTTTTCCACTATGATTTTCAATTAAACTCTTTAAAAATCCTACAATGTGATTTCCTGGATTTTTTTCCTTCTCATTTTGTCTCTCATAAGTGAGTGGTAACCTATGATGAAAATTACAGACCCTCTCCTCATCGTTCTAAGTATGGAGAACGTGCCCAATCAGTGACTGACTAAATACTTTTTTGCCCCACTGTACGTAAACAAACAACGTCTTCCCTCCGTTTCTGTGAAGAAATGTGTAATCTTGACAATATTAAATAGTGCTAGAGTAGTGGGCACCTGGTAAGAGCATCTATTTATTTTAATCCCAGTTAAGATCAGCAAGTTATCGTCTTCTCTCATCATCTCTGTTTTCAGTTGCTCAGTTTTATGAAGTTGCAAGTTGTAATGCAGCTAACCTCACCCCCCCATCTGCCCTTCCACTTTCTCTCCTTTACGCTTAATGTTGTAAGATAGATGGATAGATGTAAGATAAATGAAAGTTATTCAGTGATACTATGGCACCTTATGTGCTATCTCATGTCTGTGAAGCACCCACTATTTCATCAGAGTTCCTGGAACTGCTTGCGAGTCAGATGGTGGAGAGGAAGTTTTTTTTCCTGTGCAGACAGTGAGTCCGTGCACAGCTGTTTAGAACGTCACAGATCTGGAGGTCAGTGATGCATTGGATGACGAGGACTACATCCCTCCCAGAAAGAACTGTTTGGTAACACACAGCACGACGATGCACCCTGCACCAATACTAAAGCAAGTGATGGTACAGTGGTGGGAGAGAATAGATGTGGAAACGTTTTCCCGTCGGTGACCCACCACTAACGATGCCTTCCGTGAGACAGCAGGTCCTACAGAGCTTGCCAAGTATTGGGAATTGCTTATAAACACAACATCTGAAATTTTGACTGCTATTTATTTGCGTAATTAACATAAATTTTTTCTACAGAGTAAGGTCACGAGTATGACTCGAGAGCTTTCTGTGTTTGATCAACGATAGAAAATGCTGATGATCATCACAGACTGCACAGCCACGAAGCCCAGAGAGCAGAACCTAGCTGGAGCCTTTCTGTCAACGAGCTGATTGCGTTCATAGCCATCCTGTTTTCTTTACGAGCAACGCTCCTGCCCAGTTTTGGTGCAAATGGTCGAATCCTTGGTCCGTACTGTACGTTATGTGCCTGCAATCAAGGAGACGTTGTCCCGTGGACCGCTATGGAGAAATTAAATGCATATTTGTGCTTTTGACGTAAGCAAACCTGTGGCAGAACGTGAAAAACGGACAGATTTGCTGCAATCTCCCACATCTGGGCACGTTTTGTACGTAACTTTATCTGTGTTACAAGCCAGGACGACATATGACTGTCAACGAGCAGCTGTTTCCTACAAAGGTTCGCTGTCCTTTCCTGCAATACATCTCTAGTAACAAAATCGGCATAAGGTTTTGGATTGCAGCTGATTTGGAGACAAAGTACATGTGCAATTCTATTCCGTATTTAGGGAAGGACCCCAGTCGTCCCAAGGGAGAAAGACTGCATGAAAATGTCATCACAAAACTAATGGAGCCATTTCTGGGCAAGGGAAGGACTGTGACCACAGACAGCTTCTTCACATCTCTGTCACTGGCTAACAGACTGCTGAAATGCAACACAACTCTGCTTGGCGCCGTCAAAACATTTACACGGGAATTTCCCCCTGCAGTAAAGGTTGCCAAGGGACGCGAGGAATTCTCCACGCAGGTATATAAATCTGGCAGTGCCACGCTGACAGTGTATGCTCCCAGAAAAAACAAATCTATCTGCGTTCTCAGCACAATGCACCAACATGTGCAGGTTACCGACGGGCGCAAACAGAAACCAAACACAGTGACCGACTACAACCACATGAAGGTATGCATATACACACACTTGTATACAAACAGTCTAAACTCATTATCTTGCCCACGTCTGTGTCTTTTGGTGAGAGGTGAGTTTTTCGATTTAAGGAGGTTACAAAAAAATTAGACAGTGCCATGTATACCTGATGCTGACAAAATTGGCGATTGTTTATGTGTCACGAAGCACTCCTCCGCCATCTTGGTAACACCACCATGCAGTTATTTCCAGCCATGCAAGACCAGACTGTTATCTTTTTGAATGCCGAGAAACTGAAAGAGAAATTATTGTTTAAATTGCATATTTAGAGTCGCTGGTATAATCTGACAAAAATGATTTAACGTACTTCCGTTGCTGGGTTCAAGTAACAGAACATAAGAATTTTTTTTAAAGCTTATTCTGGCTACTGCAGCCACTACAAGGAGGCCAAGATTTGCATCGCCCCTCTCTGACACATCTATTAATATGCGAATTGGTTCCTTCTAATGACAGGGCAGGGCTTCTGTACTACAGTCCCATTCATCTTTCAAGCAGTGACCAGTCTTCTCATTATATAACATCTCTAACATCTCTAACTGCATCTCTAACTGCACACTACTGACCAGTCTGAAAACATGGCGTCTTAATGGGGTAGAATTCATTACTGGCAGGATGTTTGTCACATTTTAGGTTTGGTGAGAGGTGAGGTTGGTGGCTTTTCGAGTTTTTCTGCTGTCACAGGTGGAGAGAGAGGAGGTTGGCAAGATGATAACGTTTTTCTGTATATGTGTATACAGTGGGGCAAAAAAGTATTTAGTCAGCCAATTATTGTGCAAGTTCTCCTACTTAAAAAGATGAGAGGGGTCTGTAATTTTCATCATAGGTACACTTCAACTATGAGAGACAAAATGAGAAAAAAAAATCCAGGAAATCAGATCGTAGGATTTTTAAAGAATTTATTTGTAAATCATAGTGGAAAATAAGTATTTGGTCACCCACAAACAAGCAAGATTTCTGGATCTCACAGACCTGTAACTTCTTTAAGAAGCTCTAGTAAATCTATAAATAAACTTCAGTTAGTTCAGAATGCAGCTGCCCGAGTGCTAACTAGAAAATTTGATCATATCACTCCTGTTCTATCATCACTACACTGGTTACCAGTCAAATTTCGCATTGATTACAAAATACTTCTTATAACTTATAAAGCTCTACATGGCCTGGCCCCACATTATCTGAGTGAACTCTTAGAGTTTTACAATCCAACTCGTCTACTTCGTTCGCAGGGTACAGGACTACTTTTAGTTCCTAGAATTAAAAAAGTCACAGCCAGGGGAAAGGCTTTCTCATACTGGCCCCCAAACTATGGGAATCACTTCCCACTTTTCGAGATTCAAACCTCTCCAAAGTTTTTAAGACTAGGCTAAGACATACCTATTTTGCGCAGGCTTTGCCTATATTTAGACCAGGATGCATGGCTTGGGTCATCTGGGGCCGGAGTCCTGGAGTCATGTCTGGACACCTGCCTGCCTTGTCCCGTTAGCCTGAGGGTCGAGTGGGCGTCTGTCGAACTAGGCTTCTGTCCTCATTATCTTGACTTTTGCATCCCTTGCCTTAACTAAAGGGCAGAGCTGGGGTTTCATAGTCCCCACAGAGTCTTATGGTGATCAGAGACGTTGGTTGCGTCTTCCTGCCTCTCGTGGGGTTTTGCCAATGTCTCTGGGATCCCTCTTGGCTGTGTTTATCTACCAGTTCTCCTCTTTCTAAGCTAATGCTGCTAGAATATCTAATGCTGCCGGGGTCTCATCTACACATAGCATCATTGATTGACATGGCATCAGTGATTGTTTAATAGACACGGTGCTCTTATCAATAACTAATTACATTTTCTGTTTCTCTCTGAGCTGTGTTCCGTCCAGTTTCCAGCCCCAAACACAATGATGGTTCATTCCGCTGCAGCTCCACTCAAGCTGCTTCCGTCATCAGCTTAGCCCCATCATACCCCGGGCCGCTTAATGCCGACGTGCATACTTCACATTTTAATTCGAACTTGACTCCTGACTTAGTTTCCTCTTAGATTTTATCATCTATCTATGCCGCCCAAGGAGGTTGGTCCCTTTTTGAGTCTTGGTCCTCCCAAGGTCCCCCCCCCCCCCCTCTTCTTCCTATAACCTCAGGGAGTTTTTCCTTGCCACTGTCCCCCGCCTTAGGCTTGCTCAATTTTGGGGGGGGGGGGGATTGGACGTATTATTAAGAATATCTAAACTTGTAAAGTTTGCTTTGAGACAATTCTCCATTTTAAAAAGCGCTAGATATAGATTCTAACTTGACTTGACTCTTCTGTCCTCCACTTTTTTACCTGGTAATGATGAACCTGTTTTGACCTCGTTATCTGTATAAAAAGACACCTGTCCACAGGCCTCAAACAGTCCGACCCCAAACCAACCATGGCCAAGACAAAAGAGCTGTGTGAAGGACACCGAAAGAAATTTCTAGACCGTCACCAGGCTGGGAAGACTGAATCTATAATAGGCAAGCAGGTTGGTGTGAATAATCAACTGTGGGAACAATTGTAAGAAAATGGAAGACATACAAGACCATCAATAATCTCCCTTGATCTGGGGCCCCACGCAAGATCTCATCCCGTCTGAAGTTTGCCAGAGAGCATATGGATGATCCAGAAGAGGAATGGGAGAATATCATGTGGTCAGATAAAACCAAAATAGAACTTTTTGGTAAAAACTCAACTCGTCGTGTTTGGAGGAAGAATAATGCTGAGTTGCATCCCAAGAACACCATACCTACTGTGAAGCATGGGGGCGGAAACATCATGCTTTGGGGCTGTTTTTCTGCAAAGGGGACAGGACGACTGATCCGTGTTAAGGGAAGAATGAGATTTTAAGCCCAAACCTCCTTCCATCAGTAAGAGCACTGAAGATGGAACGTGGCTGGGTCTTCCAGCATGACAATGATCCCAAACACACCGCTCAGGCAACGAAGGAGTGGCTCCATAAAAGGCATTTCAAGGTCCTGGAGTGGCCGAAGCCAGTCTCCAAACCTCAACCCCCATAGAAAATTTATGGAGGGAGTTGAAAATCCGTGTTGCCCCAAAACATCATTGCTCTAGAGGAGATCTGCATGGAGGAATGGGCCAAAATACCAGCTACAGTGTGTGCCAACCTGGTGAAGACTTGGAGGAAACGTTTGAGCTCTATCATGGCTAACAAAGTTTGTTACAAAGTATTGAGTTGAACTTTTTTAATTGACCAAATACTTATTTTGCACATAGTTTGTGATTTCCTGGATTTTTTTTTCTCGTTTTGTCTCTCATAGTTGAAGTGTAATTATGATGAAAATTACAGACCCCTCTCATTTTTCTTAGTAGGAGAAGTTGCACAATCACTGGCTGACTAAATCCTTTTTTGCCCCACTGTATGTGATGTTGCATTACTGACTTACTTTGTCATACATGCCATGAAACCATTTATTGTAAATGTAACACAGACTTTTCTGAATCCTTTGCAGCGTGGCGTTGATATCATGGACCAGAAGGCACGTGCGTATACGGTACGTGCAGGAACGCGGAGGTGGCCTGTCGCAGTGTTCTACAACATGCTTGACCTGGCGGCTATGAACGCACACATTTTGTACAAGGCATGCACAGGGTCCAGAGAGAGAAGAAGAGACTTCATACGAGCTCTTGCAGACGAACTTCGGTCTAATTTACTACAGGAAAAGGTGTTGGCGAAAAAGCAACGTCCCCCGAATGAACCTGGAAAAAAGACTCAGTGTCAGGTGCAGACAAACTGCCACAGGAACCACAGCACAGAACGCTGTGCAGTGTGCGACAGGTACACCTGTCGCAAATGTAGGAAGGACGATCCCTGGGTGTGTAGCAATTGTTAACTATACTGTAAATAGTTGGTATTTGTTTTGTCCTCTCATTACCTTGTGTACTACACCCACAATAGCTTTTTATTATTGTTATTTTTAGGCCTGTTTATACTACTAAATTGTGGTGTGTGTGTGTGTGTGTTGTGTGTAATAGTATTACAGCAGCATTTTTATTATTGGCATTATCACTATTAGATTTTAGTGTTGCTCTTGAAGCAGTTACACGTCTTGTAGTGAAGACCACTAGAGCCAATTCAAGACCAAAAACAGATTGGTTTTTTTTTTTAATCATACAACAATAAAATTAAAGAAATGAAAAAAAACAAAAAAAAAAACCATTAGTTTGTCATTCACTTCACCTTATCTTTCATTATACGTGATATATGTATTAATAAATATTACATTTCATCATATATTTAGTTAAGTGTAACTTTAATGTATAACCTAAAATTTTTATTATATTATGGTCTTTGTCAAACTAAGGCCATTTGGAAACTTGATGGTTATGATTGTTTTCTTTCTCTCAAACTTAATCAAAAACAACCACATAAAGTCACCTAAATAAAGCCAACATCCATTCAGTCCATTTTATTATTAATTGTGAAAACAGCAATAATAATAATTCCAGATTTTGCACATCAGGTAAAGTAAAGCAAGCGGGTGAAAATATACACACAATCTTAAGGCTGGATTATTCAAAGTAAAACGTGTTCATTGATTGGATACTGAACAGGAAGATCAGGTTTATTCTGTGTGAATGGATTGTGGATATTCAATTAAAATAGAATAAAAGTTCAGTTTATAATTAACGGTAACTCAAACGAGTGCACTGGACCGAGACAAGCCAGAGTCCAGACCAGACTTGAGTACTCCAACACTACAGTGTGACAGAAAAAATGTGGTTACTGTTGAATGGGGACAAAAAATGGGAACCTTGTATCAGGCTTTGGTCCAGAGCACACCACTTCTATTTATCGAAAAAAGATCTTGAATATTGATTTGTCTGATCACAATACAGGTTTCTACTGTGTGATGGTTCATCCTAGATACCTCAGAGCCCAGGGAAGCTGATGACATGGTTAACATAAGGCTTCTTTTTTGTACAGTGACATTTTAAGTGTCATTTATGAATGTAGCTACATATTGTAGTGCTTGATATAGGTTTGATGAAGCAATCCGTTGCCAAGGTCGTTCTGTCAGCTATTGATGAGTGGTGGTTCTTGATGCAGTGCCCTCTGAGGGATCGAAGCTCATGGGCATTCTGCTTAATCTTGCCCTTGGTTTTTACGCACTGAAATTTCTTCAGATTCCTTGAAACATTAATGATGTTATGCACTGTTGTGGGAGAACTAGGCAAATCCCTTTTGAGAAACATTGTTTTAAAGTTTTCAATAATTTTCTCATGCATTTGTTGATGAACTGGAGATCCTCTGGCCATATTTACTCAGAGACTCAACCTTTGGATGCCTGGATGCTGCTTTTGTACCAAATCATGATTACAGTCACTTGTTGACATCTTGTTTGAAATTACATCATTATTTAGTTTTTTTTAAATTCATTTCTAGCTCTAAATTGCCCCATCCCAAATTTTTCTGGAATGTCTTGCAGGCCTGATTTGCAGTGATGGCTGTTTATCAACAAGTGAAAGGAAGTTGACCAGGCAAAACATGAAATATCTCAGGTTCATACTGTCTGCAATTAAATAAAAGTCATAATAAAGTTAAGAAGCACTGTGGTTTGTTGTTTTTTTTTTCTTTTATATAGTGGGGCAAAAAAGTATTTAGTCAGCCACTGATTGTGCAAGTTCTACTTAGAAAGATGAGAGAGGTCTGTAATTTTCATCATAGGTACACTTCAACTATGAGAGTCAAAATGAGAAACAAATTCCAGAAAATCACATTGTAGGTTTTTTAAAGAATTTAATTGTAAATTATGGTGGAAAATAAGTATTTGGTCAATTTAAAAAGTTCAACTCAATACTATGTAACATAACCTTTGTTGGCAATGACAGAGGTCAAACGTTTCCTGTAAGTCTTCACCAGGTTTGCACACACTGTAGCTGGTATTTTGGCCCATTCCTCCATGCAGATCTCCTCTAGAGCAGTGATGTTTTGGGGCCATCGCTGGACAACACGGACTTTCAACTCCCTCCACAAAGTTTCTATGGGGTTGAGCTCTGGAGACTATCTAGGCCACTCCAGGACCTTGAAATGCTTTTTACGGAGCCACTCCTTCATTGCCCGAGCGGTGTGTTTGGGATCATTGTCATGCTGGAAGATCCAGCCACGTTCCATCTTCTATGCTCTCACTGATGGAAGGAGGTTTTGGCTTAAAATCTCACAATACATGGCCCCGTTCATTCTTCCCTTAACACGGATCAGTTGTCCTGTCCCCTTTCCAGAAAAACAGCCCTAAAGCATGATGTTTCCACCCCCATGCTTCACAGTAGGCAGGGTGTTCTTGGGATGCAACTCAGCATTTTTCTTTCTCCAAACACGACGAGTTGAGTTTTTACTAAAGAGTTCTATTTTGGTTTCATCTGACCACATGATATTCTCCCAATCCTCTTCTGGATCATCCATATGCTCTCTGGCAAACTTCAGATGGGCCTGGACATGTACTGGCTTAAGCAGGGGGACACGCCTGGCACTGCAGGGTCTGAGTTCCTCTTGGCGTAGTGTGTTACTAATGGTAGCCTTTGTTACTTTAGTCCCAGCTCTCTGCAGGTCATTCGTCAGGTTCCTCCGTGTAGTTTTGGGATTTTTGCTCTCCGTTCTCATGATCATTTTGACCCCACGGGATGAGATCTTGCATGGGGCCCCAGATTAAGGGAAATTATCAGTGGTTTTGTATGTCTTCCATTTTCTTACAATTGCTCCCACAGTTGATTTATTCACACCAACCTGCTTGCCTATTGTAGATTCACTTATGACCAGCCTGGTGCAGGTCTACAATTTTCAGCCTGGTGTCCTTCAACAGCTCTTTGGTCTTGACTCATGGTTTGGAGTCTGACTGTTTGAAGCTGTGGACAGGTGTCTTTTATACAGATAAGGAGGTCAAACAGGTGCCATTAATACAGGTAATGAGTGGAGGACAGAAGAGCTTCTTAAAGACGTTATTACAGGTCTGAGAGGTAGAAATCTTGCTTGTTTGTGGGTGACCAAATACTTATTTATGATTTATAATTAAATTCTTTAAAAATACGTCAATGTGATTTCCTGGATTTGTTTTCTGCTTTTGTCTCTCATAGTTAAAGTGTAAACTTGGGAAGTTTACAGAAAGTTACTGTAAGGTTGGATGTTGCAGAAGTGTTGCCTGCCATCTCATCACCATCTCAGTTGACGGTGTGTGAATCAGGTCAAAAGAACTGAGATTGGTTGCCTTGGAAATGATGCAATCAGTTGGAAGGTTGAAGAAGGTTAAGAAATATCCAGGTCTTTGGAGTATGACAGAAAGAAAAGAGCAGCAAGAGATGTTCTTCTTCTTTGTACGTTTTCAGTGGACTTGTGCAATTTCTGCTGCTACAACTACAACTGTAACAAGTTAACTTCCAAAATACTCCACAAGTGATGAACTCTTTTTTTTTTTTTTTTGAATGAATGAATGATGCTTCCAGAAATTTTCACTGCACTGCAAAAAATGCCTTTGATTAGAAAAAGGGTTTTGCTATTGTCAGCCTTGTTTACAAAAGAAGTTCCCTTTTTGGTGCTAAATAGAATCATACAACACCTTGATCACACATCCTTCATCAATCTCAAGAACCATTCCCAGGAAAAAATGTACTGTGAAATTTGACAGTAGAACCATGACGTGGCCAAATTACCATCAAAAATTCATATTAGAACTGTGAAATAATTCATGGTCAGTTCATAGTCAACCACGTTTACAGTTGTACTATGAAATTTGACAGTAGAACCCTGAAGTGGCCAAATCACCATCAAAACTTCAAATTGTGAAAATTCCCATTAAAACTGTCAAGCAATTCACAGTTTTACTATGAAAATTCACAGTACGTAGGACTGTGGTAGCCTAGCGGTTAAGGTACAGGACTCTGGACCAGAAGGTCCAGGGTTCAAATCCCACCACCAAGCTGCCACTGTTGGGTTCTTGAGCAAGACCCTTAACCCACAATTGCTTGGATTGTAAGATTGTATCAATTGTAATTGATGCCCTTGGGCATCTGCTAAATGCTGTAAATGTAAATGAGTAGACCTGTGTCTTATTGGTCTCAAAAGTCAAGTTTCCAATATAACTCTATGACTGTGGTAGCCTAGTGGTTAAGTTACTGGACCAGAAGGTCCAGGGTTCAAATCCCACCTCTGCCAAGCTGCCACTGTTGTGTCCTTGAGAAAGACCCTTAATCCACAATTGCTTGTATTGTATCAAGACTGTACCAATTGTAAGTCGCTCTGGATAAGGGTGTCTGCTAAATGCTGTAAATGTAAAATGTAAATGTTTTCCCTGGGATTTCACCATGAAAAGAAGCATTTAAGCATGAAATTGTTCTATACATAATCATTCCCTTTACTAAAGAACCCTTGAACAACCAACTTTTGAAACACCAGTAGAATAGGCCAATACCGATATATACCAACAAGTTACTAAATTACAGCACCCTTTTCACTTGGCACCCATTTCACAAACTCTGTATTTTCTTTATCTGTCACATAAACCACATGAACGTATGCTACGTCAACGACTTCCTTCTCGTACAAAACTACCGCCCCATTTGTACTTCAAACCAGCGTTTTACGTACTGTATAAATTTTGACACTAAAAAATGTCACATTAAAACTCTCAAAAGGGTAGTGGAGTCTGCCTGAAATTCTGAAGTCAACCACTAGAGGCGTACTTGTGAGGAGCTGATAGCGCAGGTCTGAAAGTGCGGTACTGCGGCTCTGTGCTTGTATAATACTGCCAGGACCTGTATTTTGTAGGTTCATCCGCGCATGCGCAATATACTCTTCTTGTACACCACATCGCTGGTAGGAAGAGTTTCGGATACAACCGAAGAGGGAAAGAGGGTTCGGTGCTTCAGTCTTCATCCAGGTACCGCCGCCATACAGAATTATAAAGTGTTTCTAGAAGTTTAGTGGAGGATTTAACTCCAGTTAATACTAAAAACACAGCAATAATGGTCACTCAGTTCCAGAATCTTCTGCTGTGCTAGCGCATGTTTTTAAATCTGCATCTCCTCGCTACTCATCAGTATGCTGCGCTGTTTAAATAGATCATATTTACACATAGTTTACTTTCATAATTCTCACATTACATTAATTCAGTAACTATAGGCTATCACGTAATGCACGCTCTTAGACTCTTTGAGCTGCACGTTAACTGTGGTAATTGTAAATAAGCAGATCAAAACTCTTCATAAAGGCTTTATACTGGATTGATAAATGTTACATGGTACACTACACAATACTGTGATAAAAGTATGGTGTAAGTTCTGGGGCTCTGCCCGGGAATTTGGGCCCGAAGACCATAGGCCAGGCCAACCCTGAAAATATAAACACTGTGCAGACCTGCATGTAATATTCTTCCATATGTCCATGGTCCGATAAGGTTGCTATCCGTAATATTAAGGTTATTAACCTTAATAAATTGGACTGTGGTGGCCTGGTTACGCTACTGGCCTGTGGACTGGTAGGTCCAGGGTTCAAAAAGGTGTATTTGGCATATTTAAATATTTATAAAACACCCAATAACATTTGTAAAGACAGATTGCATGGCTAGGTGCTTGATTTTATACACATGTTGCAATGGGACTGAAATGGTAATGAAACACGTGAATTTAGCGATTAAGAGGTGGGTCCCAATACTTTTGTCCATATGACACTGGCTGGATGCATGTGGCATGGGCATCATGGTTATCTAGGTTGTTATTACGTGGGTCATTACCATGGCTGAGCCTGATATTTATCACTGAGTGTTTATTTTTCAGTCATCTGTCAAGTACAACCGTTCATTTTGATTGAGTCTCTTTCTGGTCAATGCTTCTTTAGAGCTCTTATAATGAATTCAGCAGAGGCCAGACCAAACGGCTTCACAGAGCCTCCAGAGACTGCTGCTCTTTTCTGCTCACAAGTGAAGGTTAGTAATGTGTGTCATAGTGTTGTCACGATACCAAATTTATGACTTTAATATGATACCTGCCTAAAATATCTCTGTACCGATACTGAAATGATACCACGGCAAAAACCTAAAACATCAGGAAAAGTAATGGAATAATAGAGGATAGAACATGGAACTATTAGGTTAGTTAACTTTGTATTCGAGGCAGAGTGCATTTTCTGCAGTAGAGCAAGACCGCTAATGACCTCCTATGTGAAGAACAAATGGCAGGCTGAATGGTATACACAAACTGGTAACACTATGCCAACCATGCAAAACCACAGTTACCATCATTTACATTTACATTTACAGCATTTAGCAGACGCCCTTATCCAGAGCGACTTACAATTGATACAGTCTTACAATCCAAGCAATTGTGGGTTAAGGGTCTTGCTCAAGGACCCAACAGTGGCAGCTTTGCAGAGGTGAGATTTGAACCCTGGACCTTCTGGTCCATAGTCTAGTACCTTAACCGCTAGGCTACCACAGTCCACAAATTGAATTTTGAAAACCTTACACATGGCCTGCATGGGGATCGAACCCATGACCTTGGTGTTATTAGCACCCCGCTCTAACCAACGGAGCTAACCGGCCCACCATCAGGCACATAATTGTCACATGCCCACTATATCAGAGCGAAAGATATTAACTATCTGTACGAACAACAATAAGTGACATTTTTAATCAAAATAAAGTGGGAACCATCCTGAAATTCCTAACCGTCACTGGACTAAAAACTCACATTTAAATGTTGAACTATTAAGCCTGAGGGGGGAAAAAGCTGAAATTACACTTTGTACATAAGCTGGTTTTCTGTCCACATAATGGCTTCTGTCACGAGAGTAGCCGTAGAGCGGATGTTGCATAAAACCCTGATTACAAACAAACAAACAAAATCTAGCAATCAAAATAATTACTGGCAAAACTGTACATGTCAAAATTACCATTACCAGTACTGCTGAGTCTCCTGAGTTTAAACTGATCATATTTATAGTTGCTATTCATGATGTACTTGTGATTGCGAATGCCTGATTTTTAGCAATTTGGAAGTTATGGTAACCTTAACGTTACCAGATGTTTGTCACATTGGTAAGTTAATTAAAAAAGATAAAGCAAGTTAAACAGTTATTATTGCCCCGCAACTGCCTAGTCAGATGATTAAGAAGATTGCTTGTTTCATAACTGATCTCACTCGTCTGACTTGTATTTGGGGACGTGATGAGGACAGGAGCATGATGTAATTCTCTCTATCATATTATCACAGATCTTCACAGATCTATCATATTCTCTAACCTGCCGCTCTGTAAGCTCTTGGTGTAAGTACATTGAACGTTTTGTCTTTCTCGGTCTGTGTATGTTTAAAACATTTTTTGCAGTCTGATTTTGTTGTGTTCATGGGCTTAAAGTAATTAAATTTTTCACTTATTGCGTGTGCTCTCTTTACAAACAGTTAATGGTCGGCAAAAGCACTGCTTTTAGCAACTGCTTTTCTCTTCTGATTCACCGTGTTTACCTGCAGGCAGAGGTAGCCACTCATAAAAAAGCTTGTTTAAAACGCAGCCATTCTGAAAATACCAGTAGTAATAAAATGAGGTATCCTATCATTTTTAATGGCAAAGTATCTCGATACTTTTCTAGTATTGCTATACCATGCAACACTAGTGTGTAATGGATTTATCTCTTTAAAACTCTGAAAGCATGTTCTAATAGCTGCAAGTACAATAAAGACACAACACGCAAAACCATCACACAAGCCGTTTGGCTAAGATTAATGAGAAAATGGTTACTGTTATGTCTTGCATATAATATGACTAAGAATCTTCCTTCCTACCTGCGAATGCTTGCAGTTTTACACTATATAACTCAATCTAGCAAAACAAATATGTGTGTTACTATTCTTGGTTCCTTAGGTTGATGAAGACTTTCAGCCAGACACTTGTATGTCAGGTGGAGTTTCATCAGGCTTTATGGACCAGCATTACAGTGAATTCCAAATAAAAACTATAAAAGAGGAAGAAGATGAAGACTACCTAAGTAAGACAACACGCTGTATTATAATCAAGTTTGAAACTAAAAAACTTACCTATAATTCCACATTACATTTTGGCCTTAACTGGACTTGTGGCTGCACAGTGGCACAAGTGGTTTTAGCCACTGATGCTAATGCGATGTTAAATAAGACAACTAAACAAACAAACGTAAAACTAAATTGGGCTTCATTTTATGGCTGGAAATCTACTGTCACAAAGGTCACTTATTCCATCAATTGTGTTTGTGTACTTTGCATTTTGCCTTGAGGTAATATTTATATTTATATGATAAAATATTATTTAGGTGGACTGGCGTCAGGCTCTATGGGACACATCACCCCCACTGATCAACAAAATGGTGAATTCCAGAAGAAGGAAGAACCTAATGATGAAGGTGATTGCTGTAAGAGTTTTACATTTACATTTATTTCAATTAGCTGTTGCTCTTATCCAGAGTGACTTACAATTGATTTAATCTTACAATCTGCGCACTCTTTTTTTTGGGGGGGGGGGGTACTTGGTGGATTCCGACACAATAATCATGTCTGGTTGAAGCTGTTTAGATGTTATTTTAGTTGGGAATTTCAACTGCTTGCCCAGGTCCACTTTCAAACGCCACTCAGTGGCAGTAGTGCGGAGGCCACACTTTGCTTTATATTGTGGGTAGGGATTCTCTCCTGCTCTGAGGAACATGATGGTCTTTAGCTGGTGATTGCACTTGCTGGTGTTTATGGCTGTGGATGCACTTTGGCCTTGAGCACTTGGTTATGGTGCCAGCGGTAGCACCTTTCACCAAGTGCCTGTGGGCAGCTGCTCAAGATCTGTTCTAGGGATCCTCTTCCAGAACACAGAAGGAAACCTGGAACCTCAGTTTTGCACCAGACATGAAAGATTGCTGGACTTGGTAGGATGTCATAGACAGCTTGGACTAGGAATCGAATGCGTTGGGTGTCTGCTTGTGAGATGTTGGACCAGGTGATCTTCCATTGCAGTGCATTCTCCCATCTTGTCCATGAATCTTGCTGCCCACCATTCTGCTAGTTCATACCTCCTCCACGTCTGTATGCACTTCCTCCTGAATGAGGTGTTGCCACTCTTTGCCCTGTGGATCATAAGATCTAGTTGCAGGAACGTAGCCTATACCAAAACCTTCTGCTTCAGCCATGACTCAGCCGTCTTGAAGGATTTATCTATATTTATCTATAAATTGCTTACTCTTCCAGAAAACACTGCAGAAAACATTGCTTCTGTGCAATTAAAAGAAAAAAGTATTACTGGATTGGTGGTGAGATTGTTAGGGTCATTGACTAGTCCTCTTAGGGTTCATCACAGTGGATCATTCATCTTCATCTCACCCTATCGTCTGCGTCTTCCTCTGTCACACCAACTACCTGCATGTACATCCTCACCGTATCCATAAACTTCTCCTTTGGCCTTCCTCTTCTTCTACCTAGTGGCTCCATGCTCAGCATCCCTCTCATGATATACCCTGTGTACACTGCACATGATGAATCCATATACTCAATAATAATAATGGTTAAAAATAATAATAATATAAATATACTAATTTTTAATCCTGTGCATCCTTGCCATTCACAACAAAAGTCCACAGTATCATTAACTCTGCCACCTTTCTGTCAGTGCTTGTACCTCCAAGCCAAACCATTTACAGTGGTGCTTGAAAGTTTGTGAACACTTTAGAATTTTTTTAGATTTCTGCATAAATATGACCTAAAACATCATCAGATTTACACACAAGCCCTAAAAGTAGATAAAGATAACCTAGTTAAACAAATGAGACAAAATATTATACTTGTTCATTTATTTATTGAGGAAAATTGTCCAATATTACATATTAGTGAGTGGCAAAAGTATGTGAACCTCTAGGATTAGCAGTTCATTTGAAGGAGAAATTGGAGTCAGGTGTTTTCAATCAATGGGATAACAATCAGGTGTGAGTGGGCACCCTGTTTTATGTAAAGAACAGAGATCTGTCAAAGTCTACTTTTCACAACACGTTTGTGGAAGTGTATCATGGCAAGAACAAAGGAGATTTCTACAGACCTTAGAAAACGAGTTGTTGATGCTCATCAGGCTGGAAAGGGTTACAAAACCATCTCTAAAGAGTTTGGACTCCACCGATCCACAGTCAGACAGATTGTGTACAAATGGAGGAAATTCAAGACCATTGTTACCCTCCCCAGGAGTGGTCGACCAACAAAGATCACTCCAAGAGCAAGGTGTGTAATAGTTGACGAGGTCACAAAGGACTCCAGGGTAACTTCTAAGCAACTGAAGGCCTCTCTCTCTTTTTCTAATGTTCATGGGTCCACCATCAGAAGAACACTGAACAACAATGGTGTGCATGGCAGGGTTGCAAGGAGAAAGCCACTGTACTGAAAAAAGAACATTGCTGCTCATCTACAGTTTGCTATAGATTATGTGGGCAGCCAGAAGGCTATTGGAAGAATGTTTTGTGGACGGATGAGACCAAAATAGAACATTTTAGTTTAAAAGAAAACCGTTATGTTTGGAGAAAGGAAAACACTGCATTCCAGCATAAGAACCTTATCCCATGTGTGAAACATGGTGGTGGTAGTATCATGGTTTGGGCCTGGTTTGCTGCATCTGGGCCAGGACGGCTTGCCATCATTGATGGAACAATGAATTCTGAATTATAGCAGAGAATTCTAAAGGAAAATGTCAGGACATCTGTCCATGAACTGAATCTCAAGAGAAGGTGGGTCATACAGCAAGACAATGACTCTAAGCACACAAGTCCTTCTACTAAAGAATGGTTACAGAAGAATAAAGTTAATGTTTTTTGGAATGGCCAAGTCAAAGTCCTGACCTTAATCCAGTTGAAATGTTGTGGAAGGACCTGAAGCGAGCAGCTAATGTGAGGAAACCCAACAACATCTCATAGTTGGGGGTCACACCAGATACAGAAAGCAAAGGTTCACCTCCTTTTGCCACTTACTAATATGTAACATTGGATAATTTTTCCCTCAAAAAATAAATGACCACATATAATATTTTGTCTTGTATGTTTAACTGGGTTCTCTTTATGTACTTTTAAGACTTGTGTGAATATCTGATGATGGTTTAGATCATATTTATGCAGAAATATAAAAAATTTCTCAAGGGTTCACAAACTTTCAAGCACCACTGTGGCTGTTTTCACTACCATCTCCTAAACTTTCCCTTTCACTCTCTGAGATACCTTTTTATTGCAAATCACACCTGCCACTCTTCACATCTAACGCCACCCTTCCTTCACCCCTTCACCTTTCTCTCGCTCTTCATTACTTTGAACACTCAACCCCAAGTAGGCCTGTTTAAACTTAACCACCTTTGCCACCTCTGTTCCTTGTAACCTTTCCATTATGACACGCTCTCTCTCTCATTTACACAGATGTACAGTACTGTGCAAAAGTCTTTGGCATTCTGTATTTTTCAATTTATATTCTGTATAATCTTTAAGTTTTAGTGGCCTCTGAACATTGTAGTTCTACAGTTAAAAACTGTAGTCCATCTGTTTCTTTACATACTGGTTAATCCCCCCGAATGTGGATTTTTACAGGCTTTTCAGTTTGTAATTTTCTCTTTTCTCTGCTGCAGATGTGAATGACAACTCAAACATCTTCTCCTGCTCCTCCTGTTCTCTTTCCTGTAAATCACAAATTGACCTCCATCATCACATGAGCAGATTCCACTCTGACAATCCTGAAAAACTGTTGAAATCAGGAGAAATTAAGAATGAGAATCCGGTGTCCACAAAATGTTCCGTTATTAAGCCAACTCCCTCTGGTACTCTCCACCATAAGAATTCTCATAAAGAAATGAAAGAAAAAAAACACCACTGTTCAGAGTGTGGTAAGAGTTTCATTTGTCAAAGTCGACTCCGATATCATCAGCGCACTCACACGGGAGAGAAGCCGTATCAGTGCTCACAGTGTGGGAAGAGCTATACTAAGCAGAACAGTCTCAATTACCACCAGCGTATTCATACAGGAGAGAAGCCATATCACTGCTTCTTATGTGGGAAGAGTTTTACTAAGCAGAGTGTTCTCAAGTCCCACCTGCAAACTCACACAGGAGAGAAGCAGTTTGAATGTTTGCAGTGCGGAAAAAGTTTTAGTTCAACAGGAAATCTGAAAAAACACCAGCACATTCACACTGGTGAAAGGCCATATCACTGCACACAATGTGGGAAGAGTTTCATTCAACAAGATCATCTCATGTTACATCAACGCATTCACACTGGGGAAAAGCCATATCATTGCACACAGTGTGGGAAGAGCTTCAGTCAACAGAGTAATCTCCGATTACATCAGCGCATTCACACAGGAGAGAGACCGTATCAGTGCTCAGAGTGTGGGAAGAGCTTCACTCAGCAGATTAATCTCAAAAGACACCAGTGCATTCACACACAATCTGGGATGAGCTTCAGTCAGCAGGATCATCTCATGTTACATCAGCGCACTCACACAGGAGAGAAGCCGTATCACTGCACCCAGTGTGGGAAGAGCTTCACTCAGAAGATTCATCTCGGATCACATCAGCGCATTCACACGGGAGAGAAACCGTATCACTGCACCCAGTGTGGGAAGAGCTTCACTGATCAGAGTAATCTCAGATCACATCAGCGCATTCACACAGGAGAGAAACCGTATCACTGCACACAGTGTGGGAAGAGCTTCACTCAGCAAATTCATCTAAAAAAACACCAGTGCATTCAAACACAATGTGGGAAGAGTTTCAGTCAACAGGATCATCTCATGTTACGTCAGCACACTCACACAACAGAGAAGCTGTTTCACTGCACACAGTGTGGGAAGAGCTTCACTCAGAAGGTTCATCTCAGATCACATCAGCGCATTCACACCGGAGAGAAACCGTATCACTGCACACACTGTGGGAAGAGCTTCACTGATCAGAGTAATCTCAGATCACATCAGCGCATTCACACAGAAGAGAAACTGTATCGCTGCACACAGTGTGGGAAGCGCTTCACTCAGCAGATTCATCTTAACAAACACCAGTGCAATCACACAGGAGAGAAGCCGTATCCCTGCTCATTATGTGAGAAGAGCTTCACTAAACAGAGTAATCTCAGTATACATCAGCGCATTCACACAGGAGAGAAACCGTATCACTGCTCACAATGTGGGAAGAATTTCTCTCAAAAGAGTAATCTCATGATACATCAGCGCATTCACACAGGAGAGAAACCGTATATCTGCTCATTATGTGGGAAGAGCTTTACTCAGAAGTCTCATCTGGGAGTACATTTGCAGAGCCATACTGGAGAGAAGCCGTATCACTGCTCGTTATGTGGGAAGGGTTTTTCTCGACAGAGTTATCTGGGACTGCACCAGCGCATTCACACAGG
>JAJAGP010005793.1:0-28717 GCA_025084515.1 Ancistrus triradiatus | reverse complement strand
AAGTCAAGTGTATGGGTTAGTCAGACGTATTATACTGACACTTTAGCATTAGCATGCTACTTGTGTGGCATTTGTTTATTCAGAATTACTCATTAGCATGTTTAACTTATCTGGAGACAGATCCCAAAACAAGCACCAGCTGTTTTGTGGTGTTGACTATTTCTGAAAAACAAAACTTGCTATCCTGTTAATAGAAATATTAATGGCAACTTCTCTCAAACTACACAATCACACACTACGTATTGTCTGGTGAATTGGATTGTTTGGCATACACAGAAAAAAAGTACCCAAATTTTGCCAAGACAACCTGAATAGATCTGAAAAGACAGCCTCAGGAGGCAGCTCTATTCTGAATGGGACAACCTGGTTTCAAGCAGTGGACAAATACTGACAAGAAATTCGGACTGTCGTGTTAGTGACCTTGTGATTGGAATATCTGTATCTTTTGTCAGCCTCTGTCCTAAAGCTGTCTTAGAATATCTCAGAGAAAGGCTAGTTTGAATGGATTTGTTTAATTTTTATATATTATGCATATAATATACAGTGAGTGAAATAACTCTTTCTTGCTGGTAGATTTCTTGGTGGTAGTCCTACTCTTGATCTGTGAGTAGTATTTCTTTGTAGTCAGTAATAATATATGACAATATTTCCCTGTTTATATTCGTATTTTCTGTTGGTGTATACATCCAACTGAGCTGCATAGTACTAAGGTTGATTCTGACACTTGTAGTAGCTGATCTACAAGAACATCAAATCATTTGCACTCAAGATGTCTGCCAGAGACAGGCATGAGGGGATTGCCTCGCAGATGGCATTGTCAGCATGAGTTATGTCTTATGGGAGGTTTTGGTTTGGAATATTTTAAACACTCATGCTGAGGCGACAGGGAATGTTTTTTGTGTTTTTTTTTTGGTGAATTAATGTTGCGTAAAAAGAGACGAAAGAAACGTTCTTGAAAGATTCAAAGAATCATTCAGTATGACTGGCTACATCATGATGTGTATGTCCTTGTTTTCTCTGTGTGAATGAGCATAAGTATGCATGTACATGCACATCATATATAATAGGGTTCAAAAGTCCCTTCAACACATAGGTGTAGGAAGGGGATCGCTGCAGATGGTGCTGCTGGGGTTCTGCCAGGGGTAACAAACCCCAGCTCCACATCTTCAGATTCACCTCTGTAGCATTTTGAAGTGGGTTATCTGGGTATTTATGAATTGGGCAAATATTTATGAGAAATCATATTAATTAAACAATAGATTGGCCAGTCCCACTAATGTCTCGAATGATACTACACAGTGGGACTGTGGTAGCCTAGCGGGTAAGGTACTGGACTATGGACCAAAAGGTCCGGGGTTCAAATCCCACTTCGGCCAAGCTTCCACTGTTGGGTCCTTGAGCAAGACCCTTAACCCACAATTGCTTGGATTGTAAGACTGTATGAATTGTAAGTCGCTATGGATAAGGGTCTGCTAAATGCTGTAAATGTAAATGTAAATGTACTACAAACACATTTGACCACTTCATCAGCTGCACATTTTAACACAAATAATACCAAACATAAAGATTTATGTGCTCTGTAATTCCAGGTAAGACAAGCAAGGCATTAACAGTAACACTGCTGCTGTGCATTGTCATTTTTTTGAGCACCTATAATATGCTCCGTTCACAGGTATAACCTAAAACTGTTTGACCAATGGACCACCATAGGGCCACAGGATTGACACATTGACAAGATTATGCTATGGTAGTGTGTGGTGCTGGTATGAATGTATCAGGCATAGCAGAATTGTGGTTTTAAACAGATCATTGTCAGTGCTGAGTTCAGAATAGCCTGGAAACTAAATATATCCATCCTCTGGTCAGACTCCATGAGGACTGTGCATGGACAAAAGAGTTATGGTCTTGAACTGTACACTTGCAGGCTTAAGCAAAAGTTTGGGCACCCTGGACAAATTACATGCTTTGTTGGTTTTCTTAATTAAAAAAGAACTTGGGGGCACTCGGCTGGCACAGCATTCTTGCTTGCTAGGCCATTACTGCAGGGATCTATGTTTGAGTCTGGCCAGGACATAGTTCACATGAACACATGACTGGCCGTATCTAAAGAAGTGTTTGATGGTCAGAGATTATCTACAGTGCTGTAAGAACAACCCCTACCCAGCCCTACGATGGACTGGTGTCCTGTCCAAGGCATACTTAGGCATGTGTCCTATGTTATCCAGAGATAGGGACCAGAGACCTGAACCTTACTCTGACCAAAAGGTATGGTCAGAGAAGAGAAGAAAATATTCATATTTATAGTTATATATAAATATATAAATAATAATATATATAAACACCTGGTCACCCGTATGTTCCTGCAGACAGACAGAGAGACGAAGTGAGATTTTTACGATCAACACAGAAATTATACTAACAACTGTAACACAGTATGTCCACAGAACCACGAAATTTCATGCTAATGTTAAACTGTTATTATAAATTTATTACTTAGATAATTTAGGTTATTTTTTTACATTTAAAATCTTGTCTGCTGAAGGAGGTTGGACCCCTATCTGAGTTTTGGTCTTCCTAAGGTTTCTTCCTCATCATATTTAGGGAGTTTTTCCTTTCCACTGTTACCACAGGCTAGCTCAGTTGGGGCTGTGCAGTTAGATAACCATAAAGCAGCTTTGAGACAATGATCTATTGTAAATAAATAAATAAATAAATGCACATTTCACCATGTAGAATGTTTATACCATGTCAGTCTCACTGGTACACTTAATAGATTGAGATAACAAAAGTACAGTTGTCCCAAGTACAGTTGATGCCAGTTCTTAAATAATACATGAAGTTACTCAAGGTTAGATTAGTTTTTGATAATGACATAACATCTTGGTGGCAGGTAATTCGGAAAGTTTTGGGAAAGTTTTGGGATTTTGGGCTCGTTTACTCCTCCAGTAGAAATTGTCTCTAAGAAGGCTCCCACTGCTGCCCATTCTTTCAGTGCCCTATTGTCCTCAATGCCCTGTGCCCCCAGCCTTAGTTCTATTATTGCAGAACCACAGGATCACTAATTGGCCCTGATCTACTTCGTTCTGCCCTAAGTGGCCTGTGCTGTCTGGTTGTGCTGCCGAGCTTTACTCTATTAGTCGTACCACTTTCTTTTTTTCTCCATTGCCTTTTTAGACCATTACCTAAATGAACCTTCGCCATCAGAGAGCCAACAAGCCTTACGCTATTGATTTGTGGCTTATACGAAGCGATGATATCTGCGTCTTTAATCCTCTTGGAAGAAAAACAGCAAGCTTGAGAGTTGCAGTTTACATTTATCACACACAGGTGATTATACGTTTGGTGATAATACTATTGGCTTGCAAAGGGCTCACTTAAAGGCTAAATCTTTACACAGAAGGAAATAGGCACATACATGAATATTCATGAATAGCTACTCCCATTTTTTCACTCTGTGATAGGAACATTTTCCTAGGGTCAAACCCTTTAGGGTTGATATTTGAGAGTTGCCAAGGCTTTAATAAATTGAACTAAATTTAATTATCTCATTACAACGCAAATCATCCTATTTTAGCCCCACTTATCCTGGTCAGGGTCACAGTGGAGGATCTGAAACCTAATATGGGAGCAAGCAGATGTACATCCTGTACTGTACATACTAGCAGGGTTCTGTGAACCTACCGCATGAAATTCACGTTGTAATTCCACCCTAGATTTGAACCCAGACCCTAAGGAACTTCTGTTTTTGACGACTGGCTTTATCCAATGATCGACCAGACCTGCAGCGAAGCATTATTTAAAAATCAAAGTATTAAAATGGCTAGCATTTTAACTGTCTTAACCTTCAGGATGAAATTATCGCTTATGTAATATGGACATCCCGGTGACCCAAGCCTTACCTTGAGATTTGAAGATTTGAGATTTTATTGAAGGACAGAAAATGTTTTCCATGATGAATTACAAGCTGCTTGGTGTGGCAGTTCTATGAAAAATAAGTCATTAAGCAACAGAAGAAAAAACCACAACATTATCATGAAATCTAGATTGTAGGAATATGCAAATTGGAAATTGCCCAACTCTACACATCCCAGTTACATAACGTAAAAATGGATACATGAAGATAATAACCTTATACTTTACAATACAATAATTCTTATAGTACAATTTACACGGCAAATTCACTGCAATATTATTCAGATGTTTGCTCTAACTGTTCAATAACCTATATATAAAAAGTCTAGAAATAGATTAAATTGGTCATCCCAAGGCTTACTCTCTGAGCAAAGCACTATGGGACACCAGTGCCTCCAGCATTGGACTTTTTGCTGCGAGTCCATTTATGCCTCATTTACACATTATTGTTTATTTCACAGTTCTTGACAGTTCAATTTTAGCCTGCTGTTGGAATGACATTATTCTATCAGCGCCCTGTATAATCTGCGGCCATAATATGCGGTAGCTGCTTGGACCTCTGCAGCAGGGGCCGACCGCTTCCATCAATCATCTCGCCATTACCTAATCTTAATCTAATGCTTCTTGCTTACTGTAAGTGCCGGGTAAACACAAGGACAGAGAATAGGAGCCATGGAGAGTCTATGAGATGAGAAGAGCAAAAGATAGAAAACAGGAGTGGAGATAAAATCTTCGTGAAATCAAACAAGCTTATTGGAGTTTGGGGTTAAAAGAAGGAGTGAGTGAGTTTTTAACAGGAAATGCTGTGTCATTCCCCAGGGAGAGAATCAAGTATGAAAAGTGTCAGTGGCTATATTAGCAAAGAGATTTGCTAAACCAATATTGCCATGTGCACAGAGAGGTGAGTTTCATTGTGTGGTGGAATTTCGATTTAAATTTAGATTATTCAGTGGATGCATAAATCGAAGTTGCTTTCAAGAATCAATAGCAGAGGTCACAACACTGAAAGAGTTAGTAAAACACTGAGAATTCATAATAATTACAGCAAAAAATGTATGAATTACAAATAGGAGGCACACAAGAAAACAACAAGAAACTTGAAACATGGGCAGAATACAAGGACTGGAATTCCACTTATAATACATAAAACATGTAAAGGATTACAAACAAACAAGCAGAACTGTAAAGTAAATGAACTTCTGATGAAACCTCTGAAAAATAATGAAAAATACATGGAATAAAAATGGTGCAACCAAGGCAGAACCGTAACAAATATGAATATGAATCATATCATGCATAATGTACAAGTCAGAGGGACTGACAATAAAAAAACAAAAGAAATAAAAAGGTCCATATAGCAGCTAATTTAGGGTCAAATATGGTGTTTATTGGTTAGTTATGGCAAAGTGGGCACAGCAGCATTTAAAGATTTTACATGTAGAATTTTAGGCATGATTTTATCAACAATAAAATTGTCAATACATGACCAGAAGAAAGCACTTCATGTGTGCCTGTACTACACTATAGATCATCACCACTTCACCAATTACGAAATGGATACAAAACGTGGAAGATACATACAGTGGGGCAAAAAATTATTTAGCCAGCCACTGATTGTGCAAGTTCTCCTACTTAGAAAGATGAGAGAGGTCTGTAATTTTCATTATAGGTACACATAGATAAAAATGAGAAAAAAAAAATCCAGGAAATCACATTGTAGGATTTTTAAAGAGTTTAATTGTAAATCATGGTGGAAAATAATTATTTGGTCACCCACAAATAAGCAAAATTTCTGGCTCTCACAGACCTGTAACTTCTTTAAGAAACTGTTTTGTCCTCCACTCATTGCCTGTAATAATGGCACCTGTTTGACCTCGTTATTTGTAGAAAAGACACCTGTCCACAGCCTCAAACAGTCAGACTCCAAACTCAACCATGGCCAAGACCAGAGCTGTCGAAGGACACCAGGAAGAAAATTGTAGACCTGCAGCAGGCTGGAAAGAGTGAATCTACAATAGGCAAGCAGGTTGGTGTGAATAAATCAACTGTGGGAGCAATTGTAAGAAAATGGAAGCCATACAAGACCATTGATAATCTCCCTTGATCCCCCCCCATGCAAGATCTCATCCCGTGGGGTCAAAATGATCATGAGAACGGTGAGCAAAAATCCCAGAATTACACAGCGGGACCTGATGAATGACCTGCAGAGAGCTGGGACCAAAGTAACAAGGGTACCATCAGTAACACACTACGCCGAAAGAGACTCAGATCCTCCAGTGCCAGGCGTGCCCCCCTGCATAAGCCAGTACATGTCCAGGCCCATCTGAAGTTTGCCAGAGAGCATATGGATAATCCAGAAGAAGATTGGGAGATTATCATGTGGTCAGATGAAACCAAAGTAGAACTTTTTGGTAAAAACTCATCTGGAGGAAAAAGGATGCTGAGTCGCATCCCAAGAACACCATACCTACTGTCAAGCATGGAGGTGGAAACATCATGCTTTGGAGCTGTTTTTCTGCAGAGGGGACAGGACGACTGATCTGTGTTAAGGGAAGAATGAACGGGGCCATGTATCGTGAGATTTTAAGCCAAACTATCCTTCCATCAATGAGAGCATTGAAGATGGAACGTGGCTGGGTCTACCAGCATGACAATGATCCCAAATACACCACTCGGGCAACGAAGGAGTGGCTCCATAAAAAACATTTCAAGGTCTTGGAGTGGCCTAGCTCAACCCCATAGAAAATTTGTGGAGGGAGTTGAAAGTCCGTCTTGCCCCAAAACATCAGTGCCCTAGAGGAGATCTTCATGGAGGAATGGGCCAATATACCAGCTACAATGTGTGCCAATCTGGTGAAGACTTACAGGAAACGTTTGACCTCTGTCATTGCCAACAAAGGTTATGTTACAAAGTATTGAGTTAAACTTTTGTTATTGACCAAATACTTATTTTTCACCATAATTTATAATTTACAAATTCTTTAAAAATCCTACAATGTGATTTCCTGGATTCTTCTTTCTCATTTTGTCATAGTTGAGGTGTACCTATGATGAAAATTACAGACCTCTCTCATTTTTCTAAGTAGGAGAACTTGCACAATTAGTGGCTGACTAAATACTTTTTTGCCCCATGTAAGGACATAAGCAGGAGGGGCAAAATCTCTCCTCCTTTACTTCTGATCTCTCCCAGTATGGTGTCCCTCCCTAACCATATTAATTAAAGAGCATTCTGAAAGATGAAATATCAAGAGGGTTGATAAAGTAAACTCATGGTGAAAAAGTCTACAAATGGGGGGTGATGTTGGAGAGTTGAATTACCTCAAGATAATTTCACCCAAAACTAGCCTGTCTTTTTCCCCCCTTTCCAAAAGCACGCATTGATACGCTCTTTCCCCACAGAAATGTTATTGACTGGTGGATTTACAATCGGCCAGACGAAGTGCCACATCCTAAGCTGACTACTAAATCATTTTTGAAACTGTTAAAACTGTCAAGTGAAATGCTTCCAGTAAATTCAGCACACTAGCATATTAGCGTTGCCCTGGAAACACGTGGGAACAGAAAATTGTTTGATGTCTTTTTTCCCCCCCTCAGCAGGCTTAAATGAGGCTAGGCTGATGTGTTTTGTGTGTTTGAGACGTGTGTGTGTGTGTGTGTGTGTGTGTGTATGAGTGTATGAGAGAGAGAGAGAGAGAGAGAGAGAGATAGAGAAAATAGAAGTGTTTTTTGCATTCCGTTCCAGCCTAATTGTCTACTGCGGAGGCTTCATAATTAATCAACGTGTTTTTGGTCAGGTCGACTTGCGGATCTTCCAATAGTCTCCAGCATGGCGCATCTTGCTACGTAATTAGAGACCGGCTGCACTACGCACTCGTACATGTGCCATGCATGTACATTAATGGGTGGTCGTGAGTGTATATGCAGGTCTTCTGTAACTAACAAATGCAGAGGTTGCTGCAGGGATTTCAAACACTAATGCAGTTTTCAGTAGCATGTGTGTTGCAAGTGATGTAATGGCAGTTGATCATAGTGGAAACATGTGGACCGCGTTTACAAGTCATGTGTAATTTCTATTCCTCTAACTTTTCCATTCTTATTCGGTCAGTTGTATTAGGGAACCATGTAGTCCATGGCCCGGCACTAGAGGGCAAGGCAGCAATGGTAAATGTGCTGGTGTTTTAGGACGGCAAGCCCTGGCACGCAAGCGCGTAGGACTTAGGCCTCATTACGGCTGACGATACACCTGCTCGTTCAGATTCTTTTCGGGCTAAGAATCGCGAATGTTCCTTGTATTCGTTCTCCCGGAGGGTCCCCGTTGATTCTCGCGCTCTCTGGTCCTCGCCTCTCTCCTCCCTCCTTAAGTTGGGTTTGGAGAAACCCCTCGGTACTCCCCCTCTTCATGCGATCTAGTTATCTATTTTTTTTGTCCGCTTGTATTTGCCCTGGCTTCTACTTCCTCCTCTCCGTTGATTGTCGACCTGCTCCCCGTAGTTTTCTTTCCCAAATGGTGGCCATCCCG
Organism: Ancistrus triradiatus; assembly: GCA_025084515.1. NCBI lineage: Eukaryota > Metazoa > Chordata > Actinopteri > Siluriformes > Loricariidae > Ancistrus > Ancistrus triradiatus. Next base: position 20,286 of record JAJAGP010005793.1, on the reverse strand, counting down.
AGCATATGTATGCGCTCAGCCCGGTGGTTATACTTTTATCCATTTGCCTTTTAACTTGGTAGCGTTGCTCGGCTTCACTTTTAGAGAGGTGTTTCTCATTGCACCCTTGACGTGACTAGCTTTGACACTGGTTTATTGTAGCGCTCCGGCGTGAGGTGTCTAGGGTGACTGCCATTGATATTTTGTAGCATTTCGACACGAGGTATTTAGGGACAGACTGTAACTTCCCTCTAACAGTAGAAGTTAGATGGTAAGCTAATGGCTGAGGTAATAAATGAGTGTTAGGGTCAGATTCCGGTGCGACTGGCTCTTTACTTTTTCCATGCTTTGAACGTTTTTCCCTGCTTACTGATGTCAGCTCCATTCGCTGCTGCAACGTGAGCTTCCGCTCTGATCTATGAAACATTCATTGATTATCTTCAAAGAATTTGTTGATTATATCTACTTAGTATTTGTGAGTTTGCTCTAGCGATCAGGTGATTATAGAAGCTTTCCCTTTGATTTCATGAGCTCTGGGTCGTTGCTATTACTCAAGCCTCATCTTTGATCTGTGAACTATTCACGGAGTCGACTCAGCCATCTAGCGTGTGTGTGTGTGTGTATTGTGTGTGTATGTGTATATTACACTTCACACAAAAAATATATATACGTGTGTTATGTATGTATGTGTCCTGGTATATATATGGTATATATATATATCTAATATATATATATATATATATATATATATATATATATATAGCATGCTCATAGTCTCTAAAGCATGCTTGTTAAAACGACCCAGCTACCTGGCCCTTGGGTCTTACAGTGGTGCTGGAAAGTTTCTCAACCCTTTAGAATTTTCCGTTATTTCTACATAAATATGACCTAAAACATCATTCAGATTTTCAACACAAGTTCCTAAAGTAGATAAAGAGGAACCCAATAAAACAAATGAAGACAAAAATATTATACTGTGTCATTATTTTTTTTGAGGAAAATTGATCCAATCTGACATATTAGTGAGTGGCAAAAGTATGTGAACCTTTGCTTTCAGTATCTGGTGTGACCCCCCTGTGCAGCAATAACTGCAACTAAACGTTTCCTGTAACTGGTGATCAGTCCTGCTCACCGGCTTTAGCCCATTCCTCCGTACAGAACAGCTTCAGCTCTGGGATGTTGGTGGGTTTTCTCACATTAACTGCTCGCTTCTGGTTCTTCCACAACATTTCGATTGGATTAAGGTCAGGACTTTGACTTGGCCATTCCAAAACATTAACTTTATTCTTCTTTAACCATTCTTTGGTAGAACGACTTGTGTGCTTATGTTCATTGTCTTGCTGAATGACCCACCTTCTCTTGAGATTCAGTTCATGTCCTGACATTTTCCTTTAGAATTCTCTGATATAATTCAGAATTCATTGTTCCATCAATGATGGCAAACCGTACTGGCCCAGATGCAGCAAAACAGGCCCAAACCATGATATTACCACCACCATGGTTCACAGATGGGATAAGGTTCTTATGCTGAAATGCAGTGTTTTCCTTTCTCCAAACATAATGTTTTTCTTTTAATCCAAAAATTTCTATTTTGGTCTCATCCATCCAAAAAACATTCTTCCAGTAGCCTTATGGCTTGACCTTGTGATCTTTAGCAATTGCAGAAGAGCAGAAATGTTCTTTTTGAAGAGCAGGGCTTTTTCCTTGCAACCCTGCCATGCACACAATTGTGGTTCAGTGTCTTTCTGATGGGGGACTCATAAACATTAACATTAGCCAATGTGTGAGAGGCCTTCAGGTGCTTAAAAGTTACCCTGTGGTCCTTTGTGACCTTGCAAACTATTAAACACCTTACTCTTGGAGTGATCTTTGTTGGTCGACCGCTCCTGGGGAGGATTACAATGGTCTTGAATTTCCTCCATTTGTACACAATCTGTCTGACTGTGGATTGGTGGAGACCAAACTATTTAGAGATGGTTTTGTAACCTTTTCCAGCCTGATGAGCATCAACAGCTCTTTTTCTGAGGTCCTCAGAAATCTCCTTTGTTCGTGCCATGATACACTTCCACAAACATGTTGTGAAGAGCAGACTTTGATAGATCCCTGTTCTTTAAATAAAACAGGGTGCCCCCTCACACCTGATTGTCATCCCATTGACTGAAAACACCTGACTCTAATTTCACCTTCAAATCAACTGCTAATCCTAGGGTTCACATACTTTTGCCACTCACTTATGTAATATTGGATCATTTTCCCCAATAAACAGATGACCAAGTATAATATTTTTGTCTCATTTGTTTAACTGGGTTCTCTTTATCTACTTTTAGGACTTGTGTGAAAACCTGATGATGTTTTAGGTCATGTTTATGCTGAAATATAGAAAATTCTAAAGGGTTCACAAACTTTTAAACACCACTGTACCTCCCATTCACGTGAGTGAACCCTAACAGGTTGTGGGTGATTCATTGGGATTTCCTCCTCCAACAAGCTCAGTTTTCTACTCTTGCTATTCTGTTGACTAGCATAAATTCTACATGCCATTGTGTTTTTATAGCAGTACTCTTTATATTAATAAAAGAAGAATATTCCTGGAAATCAACCCCCAAAATTCACTTATCACGATGAGGCTCGCCCTGATGGCAGGTGTGCCCACACACTGAAGTGTATTATGAGATGGAGGAAAGTGAAAGTGAGAAAATCACCTTTTTTGTTCAAGATTTACAAAGACCAGTCATTTTGACACTTTATTTCACCTTAACTTCAGATCAAAATGCCTCAGAGTAATCTAAATTATAATAGAAATTAGATTTTCTACAATGACTTCAATAATATAGTTTTGCCCCACGTTGTAACCCTGCTTTTTCACAGTCAGGGTTGTGAGGGCTCCAGCGTCTATCCACAGAGAACACAGAGTGCAGGTGTAAGTCTGCTCTGGATTGGATGTAAGTCCGATCATGCCTGCAGGTGATGCTCGACCCGCCATAATAAGAGTGCCATAATGTGATATATAAATTCAGCAATCACATAAAATTACCTGTTGTTCCTCATTTATTGCTAATTTGGAATATATTGGTTGGACATGAACAACAAAAATAAAATGTAAGATAACATCATTTCTTATCTTAAGAGTTCCCTGCCCAGGAGGAAAATATGGCATCTGACAGTTGGTGGCTTTCCACAGAAAACATTTGGCATGTGACAGGTGAATCAGATAAGTGCAAACCTTCAGAAACCTTAGTTTAAACCCTGGGGCTTCTCCTAGTCACACATGTAATGTACAGCTCTTGATCTTGATCCTTCCCTTTAACCTACAATTTCCTCTCTGAACAACGTTGATGCTTGACTTAGAAACCATATATGCTGCATATGCGGGGGTGGAATGGTGAAAAACGAATCATATCAACAACCATATTGGTAAGCAACCCTGTTTTAAAGTACATATGTTCAAGCATATTTTGTTGTTGTCATACATAGTGTCATAGCATTAGCAATATGTAGTACCTATGTCCTTATCACAACATACATTCATACTGTTAAGCCAAATACAGTGTATATATACTGTATAGAACATTTGCTGGCCACTTAATTAGGTGCAAATATAGAAAACATTTGGGATGGTATGGAAAATGGAAAAATGTTTGTCAACCAATGCATGAGAAAATTATTGAAATGTTTAAAAACAATGTTCCTTAAAGAAAGATTGGAAAGGATTTACATATTTCAGTCCTATTTTTTTCTGATTTGGCTTGTTTGCTTTGTTTTGTTGAAAAATGCATGGACGTCCCTGGAAAAGATTTCTTGAAAGCAGCATATGTTGCTGTAAAATCTCAGTGTACTTTTTCTCCATAAATACTGCCATCACAGAAATGTAAATGGCCTTTGCTAAGGGCACTGACACAACCCCATACCATGACAAACCCTGGCACGGTCCTTTTCAAATGGCACATTTCTTCCAAAAAAGATCTGGAATGCTGATTTGTCTGTGTCATGGCCCATTCCAGATGCCTCTGAGCCCAGAGAAGTCAACGCCACTTCTGTACATGATTAACATAAGGTTAACATAATTCTTTTTTGCATAATAAAGTTTTAAGTGACATTTGTGACTGAAACTCATATTGTAATGCTTGACCAAGGTTTGACAACGTTCATTCCTTGTCCACTGGTTTTTTCAGCTTTTGAATGAACGATTTCTTGATTTGCATTGTCATATGTTGGATCAGAGATCATGGTCTTCAGTTTAGGCTTGCACCCGTGTCCTTTACAAGACTGAGCTTCTCCTCATTCCTTGAATCGTTTAATTGATCTTATGCACTGTAGAGGGAGGAATATGCAAAATCCATTCCAAACTGTTCTTTGAGGAACATGTTTTTTTAAACATTTCAATAATTTCTCATGCATTTGGTTGACAAACTGGAGATCATCTGCCAGTCTTTGTTCCTTATGGATACTGCTTTTGTAACAAAACATGATAATAATCACAGTGTGCATTCGAGGGGGCATTGACAAGTTTGAGCAAAATCTGATGATTCATGTTCTCTCATCATGATTTCATAATATTCCAAAGAGCATCTTGGGATGTCTTTCTCTGTCACCATGTGCATCCACTGCTCAGTGGAGTTTAGGTAAGGTGACTCTGGTCCATGACAGTCAGCGCTCCATGATTTTCTTTGGTCTTCATGTACAGTGATGTCAAAGTTTTTTGCCCCCTTCCTGATTTCCTATTTTTTTGTTTTTGTCACACTTAAGTGTTTCAGAACATCAAACCAATTTAAATATTAGTCAAAGACAACACAATTAAATACAAAATGCAGTTTTTAAATGAAGGTGAGAAAAAAGGGAGAAAAAAATCCAAACCTACATGGCCCTGTGTGAAAAAGTGATTGCCCACTAAACCTTATTACTGTTTGGGCCACCCTTAGCAGCAACAACTGCAACCAAGCGTTTGCAATAACTTGCAATGAGTCTTTTACAGCGTTGTGGAGGAAGTTTGGCCGCTCATATTTGCAGAATTGTTGTAATTCAGCCACATTGGAGGGTTTTCGAGCATGAAAAGGCCTTTTTAAGCTCATGCCACAGCTTCTCAATAGGATTCAGGTCAGGACCTTGACTAGGCCACACCAAAGTCTTAATTTTGTTTTTCTTCAGCCATTCAGAGGTGGACTTGCTGGTGAGTTTTGGATCATTGTTCTGCTGCAGAACTCAAGTTCGTTTGAGCTTGATGCAACAAACAGATGGCCGGACATTCTCCTTAAGGATCTTTTTGGTAGACAGCAGAATTCATAGTTTCATTTATCACAGCAAGTCTTCTGGGTCCTAAAGCAGCAAAACAGCCCCAGACCATCACACTACCACCACCATATTTTACTGTTCGTATAATGTTTTTTTTCTGAAATGCTGTGTTACTTTTATGGCAGATGTAATGGGGGACACACCTTCCAAAGAGTTCAACTTTTGTCTCGTCAGTCCACAGAATGTTTTCCCCAAAGTCTTGGGGATCATCAAGATGTGTTCTGGAAAAATTGAGCCTAGCTTAAATGTTATTTTTGCTCAGTAGTGGTTTTTGTCTTGGAACTCTGCCATAGAGGACATTTTTGCCCAGTCTCTTTCTTATGGTGGAGGCATGAACACTGACCTTAACTGAGGCGAGTGAGGCCTGCAGTTCTTTGGATGTTGTTGTGGGGTGGTCTTTTTGTGGACCTCTTGGATAAGTCATCGCTGTGTGCTCTTGGGGTAATTTTGGTCGGCCGGCCACTCCTGGGAAGGTTACACCACTGTTCCATGTTCTTCGCCCATTCATGGATAATGGCTCTCACTGTGGTTCACTGGAGTCCCAAAGCTTTAGAAATAGCTTTATAAACCTTTCCAGACTGATAGATCTCAGTTACATTCTTTCTCAATTTCTCAGCTGTTCCTGAATTTCTTTGGATCTCGGCATGATGTGTAGCATTTAAGGATCTTTTGGTGTACTTCACTTCACTGATTGAGAACAGGTGTGGCAATAATCAGTCCTGGGTGTGGCTAGACACAGTGAACTCAGGTGGTAAACCATATTTAAGTTATGTTTTAACAAGGGGGCAATAACTTTTTCACACAGGGCCATGTAGGTTTGGATTTTTTTTTCACTTAATAATAAACACCTTCATTTAAAAACTGTATTTTGTGTTTACTTGTGTTGTCTTTGACTAATATTTAAATTGGTTTGATGTTCCGAAACACTTAAGTGTGACAAATATGCAAAACAATAGGAAATCAGGAAGGGGGCAAACACTTTTTCACACCACACCACTGTAGTTGTTGCAAAGTTTTGAGGTGTGTTTTGGGTCATTATCCTGCTGAAGTCCTTCTCAACAAAGGTTCAAACAAGCATTTTCACTAGTGGTCTCAGACATTTGACCTCCACTGTATTTATTATATCATAACATGCTTGTCATGTTGCATTCATGTAGTTGTCATTCATCTGAATGCCATTAGCATTACATTTCTCTGTAATACAGCCGCATTTACAGTAGAAGACAATGTATCTGAAATACAAGTACTGGAAATAATTTCATGTAGCAGGTTTGTAAAGCAATTTGGGTCATCTGGAACCCTAACAGATGGGCTGTATTCAGAGATGCTGCATCCCTGGCTAAAATTAATAGGGCTACTTTTACAGCAGCTGACGCTAATGTTTTTGTTTGTGCTTGCTTTTGGAGTATTTTCATGTTACAAGTCCCAAATTAATAGCTCGGGTTACAACACAGTGTAAACATTTATACAAGCAGTGTGAAAACATCTGGCAGTGGCTCTATGTGTCTTGTTAGACAGCACAGCCATGTCTTAAAAGCTAACACAATCATGACAGATGCCATTCCTGCAAATTCATTTATGCAGAAATGTGCCAACGTCACTCTGTAGGGCTGGGACCAATTGCTTGAAAGAAGAAACCGGTCATAATATTTCTGTTGATGACGATACACTGTGAAAACTAAAAGCGTCCTCCACCTTTGCATTATAGCCAGATATCTATAGGAGGAGCTTGTGTTTTGTTAGATGTTCTTGCTCAGTTGAAATTCCTGTGGAAAGTAAAGTGATTTACTTGACTTTGCTAATAAAGATGTTGCTCATTGACATAACAAACTGTTGTGGTTGGAAAAAGTGATTAGAAACAGGTCTAGTTGGCATGTGCCAGGAGTGCAGATCTGACATGGACATCTGTGCTCCTTGGCCTGCTTGCTGTATGTGTCCATCTGTGTCTGATTAGTCCTTCTCTTAGTGTACCTTGTGTGCCTGGTCATAACCTGTAGCAAGTCCCCTTCAGAACATCTGCACGACACAGCCTTCAAAGACCCACACAACATCTGGCCAAGTATCTCATTCTGGAAAAGAGAAGAAATTATCTGTCAGAATTATGGAACCCTGTTTTTCTCCTCAAAAATGTGTTGCATACATAAAATGCACTTCAAATCAAAATGAGATCTGTGGAGGGAGTGTGTTCTGAGGTCCTAATTTTAACACAGTAGTGCTGCAGTGCTGTACTGTGCAGTGAGGGATGCAGATTTTCAGTAACTGGCTTCTCTCTTTCTAATGTTTGAGCTTAAATTTTGATTTTCATGCCAAGTTCCAACACCAATCCCACACCATATTTTCTGATATTGTGCTGCTTTTGTGCGTATTAGCTCTTGCTCTCATTTTCTTACGTTCGCCTTGAAGTGGTAGGCAGGTACTATGATATCCCATAAACCTTAAAACCGGGTTGGGTGTTTATCATGTCATTCTACCTGTATTACTAACTGAACTTTATACACTGCAACAAACTTTTATCAGCCAGATTCAGAGCAAATAACAGTACTCAACAACATTCAGCAAAACAGACCGGAACAGACAAAATTCATAATACAATGAAGACCGGTAAGCAAATTAAGTGACATGATTTCAAGGTTAATGTTCAATTAATGTATTTTCAACATGTTATTTTCAGCCATGAGAAAACAAGAGTGGTATGGGAAAATGGGATGCAGGCTACTGGAGGCTTGTGTCAGTGCATTACAGCCCAGCAGAGAGCCACCTTGCCACCTTTTGTGTTTCATCTGTGCAAATAATGCCTGTAATTAACATCACCTATACCTGACAAGTGTTGGCCTGATGAGCATTCTACGTTCTGGCCTCATTTGCAGCTGTGACAGCAGCTATATTGTGTGCAGCATGTGGGTGTGAAGAGCAGCAGGCCATTCACAAGCACATATTTTTACTCCAGGTCTACTGTGGAATATGAACAAACATGGTTTTATTGAATCAGCACAAAGAGTAAAGACTTATCGGATCTCAGCTCAAATCTGATTTGAGCTGGACAGATTTTCTGCAGTCTGAACTGCTAAAAGCAACATGAAATCTGACTTTTCCCAATCGGATACAAGCCACATTTGTATGTCTTCCCGGTCAGATCAGATTTGATGTTTTACATCATTCAGCATTCGACTCTTATCAACGTCAGAGATTTGCAACAGCGACCATAACATGAATGACCTCCAGCATATAGTACCTTAGCCTAGAGCAAGAAAGAGGTGCTTTGGGGAGACACATTCGTTTAATCAAAATTACCATATATGAAGAAATGTCACTGCATTTTTTGGCAAGTCCTGGCAACAGTGACAGCACAGAATAAAACAATTATAGTATGTTTTTAAGTATTTAAGACGAAAGACCTAACATTGCGTTCTTATAAATCATAATCCATTGTAGCAACGCCATGATAATGTAACATGACCTGCTGTGTCACCTCTTTACCAGCAGATGGCAGCAGATGTGCGCCATGATCGTAGCAAATTCATTTAACAGGTTGTGCTGGTGATCAGTTCGAATGAGCGCTAGCTTTGTTGCAGGCTGTTTACACAGCAACTGTGGCCTGGCGCTGGTGCAGTTTATAGAGGGGGGGGGGGGCACACGCGCACCGGGGGGGCCGGGGAGGCCCGGGGGGCGCGGGCGGGGGGGGGGGGGGGGGGGGAGGGGGGTGGGGGGGGGGGGGGGGGTTGGCACTCATACACCCTCTCACCTTTGCGTGGCGTCTGGGGGGGGGGGGGGGGGGGGGGGGGGGGGGGGGGGGGGGGGGGGGGGTGGGGGGGGGGTACAGTCGTTTGTTTCTTCTCTCTCGGGGGGGGGGGGGGGGGGGGTGGGCCGTTATAGAGGTAAATATGGTACGGTACTAGGTGGTGCTGATGAAACTATGAAAGAAAAAGCAAAGTTTGGATTAACAATGAAAACCTCTGCTTTGATGAAAACTATGAAAGAAAAGCAAAGTCAAGTCAGATTTATTTATATAGCGCTTTTAACAATGATTTTTGTTAGATTAATCTTCTAATGTCTAGGGTCAATCCCCAAATTGAGCAAGGCCTAGTGTGACAGTGGCAAGGAACAACTGCCTAAAATTTTTATGTTTTCGTTATGAGGAAGAAAACCTTGGGAATTAAGACCAAGACTAAAAAAAAGGGACCATCCTTCTTGGGTGGCATGGATGATAAAAATAAGAATAGAACTAATTTATCTAGCCAAATAAATCTATAGTAATAGTTTTTTAAAAATATCGGCCTTATTTACTCCGATAACATTTGATTTCACGTTAAGTTTGGCCGCACATTAAATGATAGCATCAAGAGGGAGCCTCATGATGAAAATCTCCTACACTACCGTATCCCAATGTGCTCTGTTGGATTGATATCTGGTGACTGTGGAGGCCATTTGAGTACAGTGAACTCATTGTCATGTTCGAGAAACCAGTTTGAGATGATTTGAGCTTTGTCACATGATGTGCAGAAGATGGTCATAAAGGGATGGACATGGTCAGTAACAATACTCAGGCTGTGGTTTTTAACCGATACTCAATGGGTATCAAGGGGCCCAAACTATGCCAAGAAGATATCCCCTACCACCACGACCCTGAACCATTGATACAAGGCAAGGTGGATACATGCTTTACAGTTATTTACACCCTTCTGACCCTACCATCTGAATGTTACAGCAGAAATTGAAACTCATCAGACGAGGCAATATTTTTCCAGTCTGAATTTCAGCAGGTCGTCTTGAGCATGTCTGCATACCTATATGCACTCAATTTCTGCATTGTGATTGGATTTGCCTTAAGCAGTTGTTTGTGGACAACCCTTCTAATGACTGAGCTCTGTTATTTCAGCAGCACTCATTTGAAACACATTCATATTATAATGCATACGTTTATGGATTCTCCATAGACAAATTGTGGCGGTAGAATGGGATTTACTGAATACCCAGTGATTCTCAATTCTTTTTTAATTTCCCTTTGGGGATAAATAAAGTACATCTATCTGTCTGTCTGTCCGTCCATCCGTCCATCCATCCATCCAGCCAGCCATCCATCCATCTATCTATCTATCTATCTATCTAATCCACTGATATAATATTTTGGGTGTCTCATATATATACTGTATGTATATATGTATGTATGTATGTATATGTATATGTATATATATATATATTGTGTGTGTGTGTATATATATATATATATATATATATATATATGTACGTACCGTATATATATACGTGTATATATATATACATACATACTTTCTTTCCTTCCTCTTTGGGACCTTCTCAAGCTCCACACCTGGGCCCAATCCCTCACCATACTGTGGCAGTTCATAACACTAATGAGCTATATTACTCCTGCTCTACATCATCATCACTACAGCAACCAATTTTTGATACACCAGTGAAAATGACTACAGTCCGAACAGACAAATTGGATTTGGTGTCTTGTAATTTGCGGTGTGGACACTGTCTAAAAAAAATCAGATTTTTGAAAATGAAATCTGATTTGCCATGCAGTCAGAACATAGTCTTACTGGTTATTACTACAAGCTAGGGTTATGTAGTACTTAAGAAACCGCTATATGCTACTGCACTTTTGAAAATTAGCACAACTTAAGCATTGTATTCTCTAAATGCTCCTAAAAATCCTGACATTAAGTTGCTATGTGTTGTTTGTCTGATTGCTGGAGCTAAGTGGAGAAACCTTTTAATAGCCCTGTGTGTGGGTATGCGCCTGTCTTTTTGTGTGTGAGGTGTGCATCTTTCATTGTGTGCTGTTCCTGCTCTCGCTTCAGCTGGGTGATGACTCAGGCCCGATCTGCCACCACTGTTAGAATGCATTACCGTTAGCTGCGTTGAGCACACCATTCAGCGTGCACACTGACCCTGTGCACATCCACACTGTAATCAAGATGATTACTGTGATAAAATGGCAAATAAAAACCTAAATGCACGAGGATCTCCAGATAGAATTACTTACCCACTGCAAAACCACAGACATCAGCTCCTTTATGTTAGCTTGCTGTTGAGTGAGCTGTGTCTCTTTCAGTGTCAGTCTTGAAGCCTTGGTCAGCAGGATAGCTGCATCCTTCCAGCTACCACATCTCTTTACATGAGGCATTCGTGACAAATGTATCTACAGCTCCCCTAATGAGAAGTTTTAGATGGAGAAATGAGGAGAGAAGGAAAGACAGAAGTTGAAATGGTAGTTTGGGAAGTGATCCATGCACCGCATCGCTGTTAGCCTGAGGACGTTAACAAGCATGATGCTTGTTCCTCTATGGACTGTCATGCACCTTTATCTTCTGATACCTATACCAACCTCACTTTCTGTTCTTTCTCTTCCTAAGCCTTCGTCCTGGAAAATAATATTTTTAAAGCTAGCCTGACAAGTTCTCGGCAGCCTGAAATTTGTTCTATATGCCATGTTGTCAGGTAACCTCCATTTGTTCCAGCTTCACCCTTATGGCTATGACAAGTAATTACAGATGTGAATATACCTCACACAGATGTGTGTGTGAGCGCCAGCATGCTCCGTTTGGTGACCCTGCATGGCTGATTAGCAAATGAAGCCAAAAACACGTATGCCTAATGACCTTGCTTTATTAATAACAGTGGCACTTTTTAGCCAGCATGCTGAGCGTTGCGTCTTCCTGCTGCAGTGCACTAGTCTTGCCGTGGCTGAGGGCCCATTAGAGAATAAGGGAAGGATGAGGGAGAGAAAGAGTGAGAGTAAGAAAGAGTGCACACTGTGGACACAGCCGACTGAGCTCCTCCAAAGTTTATTCCCGGTAGAACATGAGATTTGCAGTTTGGGATTAAAACCAGATTTGTTCCAGTGCAGTGGTTGGGAGGAAGGTTATGGGCTTCACTCTGGAAATGCACACACTCTTCATGTGGAGCAAAGAAGGGCTGCTCAGGATTGATGTGTATCAAAGGAGATTTGGAAGAGGAACAGCTGCACCGAACACTCAGACTACGTATCTACCATCTGGTTCTCTCTCCCTCTCCCTCTCCCACATGCATATTCCCTTTCTGTTCTGTATGATGTCATTCACATTCCACTCCTGTACAGATGTCAACTGCTTTTCCTGATTTTCCTTTCAGAGACTTTTTACAGAGAGTTCTCTTGAGTGTGGTAGACAGTGAAAGCTAAGTATTTCTCCTTTACCTGTATAGAGCTGTGGGGAGGTCATTAATCTGTTGTTTAGTTTCTGTCATTTAGCTGTCTGGTGGGTAGGTTGTTGGGTAGGGAGACTGGTTAGTTGGTTGGTAGGTTCATCGTTTGGATGATTGGTCGGTTTTGAAAGGTTTGTTCAGTTTGTTGTTTGGGAGATCTGTTCGTTTGGTTCATTGGTGAGTTAGCATATAGGCTGGTTGATGTGTTGGTGTGTTCATATACAACTCCAAATCAGAAAAAGTTGGGACGGTATGGAAAATGCAAATAAAAAACATATGTAGTGTTTTCCTTACCCATTCCTTTGACTTGTATTTCATTGCAGACAGTATGAGCCCCAGATGTTTCAGGGTTTTTCTGGTCAACTTCAGTTCATTTGTTAAAAAAGCATCCATTTCAGGCCTGCAACACATTCCAAAAAATGTTGGGACAGGGAAAATTTAGGGCTAGTAATGAGGTAAAAAACGAAATAATGATGTGATTTCAAACAGACAACGTTAACAGGCGATTATAATCATGATTTGGTAAAAAAAAAAAAAGCAGTGTCCACGAAAGGTGTAAAGATGGCCAGAGGATCTCCAGTTTATCAATTTGTAAAAAAAAAGTATTGAAATGTTTAAAAACAATGTTCCTCAAAGAAAGACTGGAATGGATTTACATATTTCTCCCTCTACAGTGCATAATATCATTAAACAATTAAAAGAATGTGGAATGGGATCAGTGCATAAAAGGCAAGGGCACAAGCTTAAACTGAAGAGACGTGATCTCCGATCCCTCAGATGGCACTGCATCAAGAACCGTCATTCATCAATAGCTGACAGAACCACATGGGCAAGGGATTACTTTATCAACCCTTTGTCAAGTACTACAATAAGGAGTTACATTCACAAAAGCTACTAAAAACATTACTGTGCAAAAACAAGCCTTATGTTAACCATGTCCAGAAGTTGGGTCGACCTCTCTGGGCTCTGAGGCATCTGGGATGGACCATCACACAGTGGAAATGCGTATTATGGTCAGACCAATCAGTATTCCAGATCCTTTTCAGAAGAAAGGATGCCGTTTTCAGCAACAAGTCCAAAAGCCAGCCATGGTATGGGGTTGGGCCTTGGTGAAGGCCATTTACACTTCTGTGATGGCAGCATTAATGCAGAAAAGTACACTGAGATTTTACAGCAACATAAGGTGCCTTCAAGATCTTTTCCAGGGACACCTGTGCATTTTTCAACAAGACAATGTAAATCAAGCCAAAACATAAAAAGTTAGGACTAAAATATGTAAATCCCTTTCAGTCTTTCTTTGAGGTACATTGTTATTAAACATTTTCTTACACATTTGTTGATAAACTGGAGATCCTCTGCCCACCTTTACTCCTCAAAGACTCAGCCTTTCGTGGATAATGCTTTTGTACTAAATCATTGTCATCTCCCTGTTGACATCACCAGTTTGAAATCACATCATTATTTAGTTGTTTTTACCTCATTACCAGCCCTAAATTGTCTCTGTCCCCAATCTTTGGAATGTGTTGCAGGCCTGAAATGCAAGACTTGATGTTTATTAACTACTAAAATTACAGTGTAGCAAAAAAGTATTTACTCAGCCACCGGTTGTGCAAGTTCTCCGACTTAGAAAGATGAGAGAGGTCTGTAATTTTCATCGTAGGTACACTTCAACTATGAGAGACAAAAAGATACAAAAAAATTCCAGGAAATCACATTGTAGGATTTTTATTTTTATTTCATGTAGGATTTTTAAAGAATTCAATTGTAAATTATGGTGGAAAATAGTATTTGGTCACCCACAAACAAGCAAGATTTCTGGCTCTCACAGACCTATAACTTCTTTAAGAAGCACTTCTGTCCTCCACTCGTTACCTGTATTAATGGCACCTGTTTGACCTGTCCACAGCCTCAAACAGTCAGACTCCAAACTCAACCATGGCCAAGACCAAAGTGCTGTTGAAGGACACCAGGATGAAAATTGTAGACCTGCACCAGGCTAGGAATAGTGAATCTACATTTGGTCAAGCAGGTTGGTGTGAATAAATCAGCTGTGGGAGCAACGGTAAGACATACAAGACCATTGATAATCTCCCCGTTCTGGGGCCCCACACAAGATTTCATCCCGTGGGGTCAAAATGATCATGAGAACGGTGAGCAAAATTCCAGAACTACACGGAGGGACCTGATGAATGACCTGCATAGAGCTGGAACCAAAGTAAAAAGGCTACCATCAGTAACACACTACGCCGAGAGGGACTCAGATTCTGCAGTGCCAGGCGTGTCCCCCTGCATAAGCCAGACCTCTGTCATTGCCAACAAAGGTTATGTTACAAAGGATTGAGTTGAACCAAATTTATTGACCAAATACTTATTATATAAAAATCCTACAATGTGATTTCCTGGATTTTTTTCTCATTTTGTCTCTCATAGTTGAAGTGTAGCTATCATGAAAATTACAGACCTCTCTCATTTTTCTAAGTAGGGGAACCTGCACAATCAGTGGCTGACTAAATACTGTTTTTCTCCACTGTAAGTTGACCAGAAAATTGTCTGCAATTAAATAAAAGTCAAAGGAAATGTAAGGAACACTGCATATGTTTTTTATTTACGTTTTCCATACCGTCCCAACGTCTTTTTTAATTTGGGGTTGTACATGGTTGTTAGGTAAATTGGATCTGCTGCTGGTAATTACATTTGTTTGTGGGTTGGTGAGTTGTTAGGCAGCTTGGACAGGTTGTGGGTGGCTAGGTCAGGGGGTGGGTTGGTAACCATAGACAAAAATTTACAACAACTGAAAAGACTGCATAATATTTCCAGTCCATTTGAGCGAGAAATTATGGGGAAAAATGGTCATTCTTTTGATGAGTTTTTGTTCAGCTCTGGCTTGTGGAGTGGACTGTGTCTGAAATAATGAGGTCAGGAGCCAGTCCCTTCCAGACTTGGAGACAGCATTAGAGCTTCTCCATACGGTGCAAACTGTACATCATCTCCACACTCCCAGTGGAAAATCCAGTGGAATTCAGCCAGCAGTGTTTGAAATAGGAACATGGTTGTGATTGCAAGGTTTTCTGTGCTCAAAATAGACTCTGCTACTGAGTCTTGCAAAAGCCTGCTCTAGAGATGCTATTTTTGTATCTTTGTTACAGTGTTAGAGCAAAGAAATGGCAGAGAGCACACCTCAAATTGGTAGTCTTCAGTTGCAAAATGTCATGTGCAGTTGGGTGAACATGGAGTTTGTGGCTTTCCTCTGAGCCTGCTACAATAGGGCATGCTTGGCTAAGTGCCAGTGTAAAGTTGTGTCTCAGGATAAACAAATATCTCATACTTGATCTCGACAGATGCATTTTCAGATTATAGCCAAATAGCCAGATATCACACATAAATAGCAAGTAGTCAGGTTTACAAGTGTGGGCGTATTAGGTCTGAAGAGTATTGAATTGTCAGTGCCAGGGCTGATGGGCAGGTGCTTAATGGTGTGTGAGGATCCACCAGAATAGCAGATAAGTGTCTTCAGTAACCATGCAGCTTTCCTTTGAGATCCTTCTTGACTGACAGAATTTATGTCTGCCATGCCGCAATGCTTAATCCATATTTAATTCTAATTAAACTGCTTAGAGACACTTTCAGGCACCTGAACTGACAATAGTTGCATACAGTGGCTTTATCAAAACGTTTGGCTTGAAATTAAAACATTCATTCTTTCATTCTTTTTCACACCCACTGAATCCAAGTCTATGGGGCCTATGCAGCACAGGGTGCAAGTTTATCGCAGGGCACACACACTAACGCTGGGAGACTATAGAGACACCTGTTGACTTATCACATGTTTTTAGAATGTGAGATCTGAGGAACACCCAACACGACCATGGGGAGAGCATGCAAAGTCCACACAGATGGACTCAACCAGAAATTGGACTGGGATCTTTGGACCTGGGAGGCAACAGTGCTAACCACTGCCCCACCATTCCACTCCAAAAATATAACAGTGTCTGATGTTATGTACTAACATATGAACTGGGTATATACAGTACTCTACTTAAATACTTCAAATGAATGTGCGATTGATCTAGGCATCACATCTAATCTCAATGCTTGTTGATTTTCTAGATGGCCATTCAGTCTTTTCTTTCAGTTTATTTTTTTATTTTATTTAGTTATTTGAGAGGTAAATATTTTAAGTTCTTAACATAAAGTATAATAGTTATATATTATCATTGTAGCACGCTCTGGTGGCGAACAGTGGTAAGAGCCCACTTCTGGAAACGTCGCTTTCCTGATTGCCTGGGAAGGTTGGTCAGTACTTTAAACAAAATGTATAAAGATACACAAACTTGTTTTTTAAAACACCACGCATTGCATGTTTTACACAAACATTCGCAACCGGTGCAATGCACCGAATAAACTTCAGTTTTGCAATGTGATTACAAAACACAGATCACCTATATTCTCTGCATGTACGGCAGAAGTCCATACACATTAGAAATACAATAGTGAAAAAGAAATGAGTTGTCTGTTGAGTTGAATGCTTGTGATGGTGTGTGTGTGTGTTTTTGCATAACAGGAACATATTTTTAAAGCCTGTTCCACTAATCAAGTAATCAAGTTGAGATTAAATCGAAGTATCTGCTGCCCGTTGCTTTGACATAATTCCTATGACATGTGCTAATCAACATTTCTGCATAAATATGAGCTAAAACATCATCAGATTTTCACTCAAGTCCTAAAAGTAGATAAAGAGAACCCAGTTAAACAAATGATACAAAAATATTATACTTGGTCATTTATGTATTGAGGAAAATGATCCACTATTACATATTAGTGAGTGGCAAAAGTATGTGAACCTCTAGGTTTAGCAGTTAATTTGAAGGTGAAATTAGAGTCAGGTGTTTTCAATCAGGTGTGAGTGGGCACCCTGTTTTTTTAAAGAACACAGATCTATCAAAGTCTGCTCTTCACAACACATGTTTGTGGAAGTGTATCATGGTACGAACGAAGGAGATTTCTGAGGACCTCAGAAAAAGAGTTGTTGAGCTTACAAAACCATCTCTAAAGATTTTGGACTTCACCAATCCACAGTCAGTCAGATAGTGTACAAATGGAGGAAATTCAAGACCATTGTTACCCTCCCCAGGAGTGGTCGACCAACAAAGATTACTTCAAGAGCAAGGCGCATAATAGTTCTCGAGCTCACAAAGGACCCCAGGGCAAATTCTAAGCAACTTGGTGCAGTATAGTTAAAGTTAATATTTTGGAATGGCCAAGTCAAAGTCCTGACCTTAATCCAATCAAAATGATGTGGAAGGACCTGAAGCGAGCAGTTAATGTGAGGAAACCCACCAACATCCCAGAGTTGAAGCTGTTCTGTACGGAGGAATGGGCTAAAATTCCTCCAAGCCAGTTACAGGAAACGTTTAGTTGCAGTTATTGCTGCACAGGGGGGTCACACCAGATCAGATACTGAAAGCAAAGGTTCACATACTTTTGCTACTCACTAATATGTAATATTGAATTATTTTCCTCAATAAATAAATGACCAAGTATAATATTTTTGTGTCATTTGTTTAACTGGGTTCACTTTATCTACTGATGGTGTTTTAGGTCATATTTATGCAGAAATCTAGAAAATTCTAAAGGGTTCACAAACTTTCAAGCACCACTCTATTCCCGATTTTCAGTTTTAATTGTGTACTGATGTAAATAAGTACAGATAATGGATCTATCTAAAATATCATCCAACACAAGTGTGAGGGTGTAAGAGAAAGTGTGTGACAGGTATTTTGAACACAAGTAGATAAGTGAAATGGAAATGTTTGTACTCTATAAGCCATGCCAGCTTGATCGTGCTGAGCACTAGTCATTTGGCTGCTGTGACTTCCTAATAGTAGTGCTATGCTGGATTTACCTTCTTAAAGGTTTAAAGTGCTTAAAAGATGATATTGCACTGCTTGTTCTGGAAATTAGTGTTTCTTCGAGTGGACTAATTCCTTCTTGGTTGTGTACGGCCAGCGAGGTATATTTAAATTTATATGACATTGTTTATGTTTGTGTTTATTAATGCGACCTTGTAACTGAAGAACCATGGTGTTGTGTACTTCCTGGAGGGAGTGATGTGTATAAAAGTCGAGGCTTTGAATGCTGTGTGGATGTTAGTGTTACACTCATGCTTTCAGTGGTATCTCTGAAGCAACTAGGTATCATTTGCATGCAGTTTTCATGTGGAAATACCCTTTATTAGAGTAGCATAAAAAGACTTAGACTATGTGTAATGTCCGGGCAGTGACCGTTTCGAACAACGACCTTTTCACAGAAGATAAAGCAGTTGTTAAATGACTGTATAACTGTTGTTCTGGTATTTTTGAGACATATAGTCAACACAATTATTACCATCTTTAGTGAAATTGGTTAAAGAAGATTGGGGAAAAATGTGTTTGCAGTAAATCTCACATTGAAAACATCCAACCTTTAAGTGAAGTCAGATTATCCTAAGAATTTCAAAAGGCCTGATCAAAAACTGCTTTTAGCAAAACCATGTGTCACTTTTATTGGAATTCCTGCACTTAATACTTCGTGCAGTTACCCTTTGCCAACATTACAGAACAAATTCTTCTCTGGAGATTAAGATTGGAGAATACAGAAAAAAGAATCTGTGACACTATTTTATTAGAGAATCTTTTCAGGTCCTTCAAGGAACCATATCCTCTCTTGTGAACTCTTTTTTCAGCTCAGTCTACAGTTTTTCATTAGGGTTTAGGTCAGGGCACTTGGTTGGGGAAATGATTTTGTGGCCACGGCTTCATTTTGTGTGGACTTGAGTGTATGTTTTAGATCATCGTCCTGCTGGAAGATCCAACCATGACCCAGTTATGTTGCTTTTTGGCAGAAGTAGCCAGTTTTCATTTAAAAATCTCTTATTCAAAGTCATAAAAATGTCCCTAGAGCTTTTGGATTCAAAATATTCCAACGATACAGTTCCTTCACCCTACATAACAGTGGGGATTATGTTCTTTTCTTCATCCCTGTTTTGTAACCAAATAATCTTTTTTTTTTTTACTTTTACCAAAAAAGTTCTATTTTTGTTGCATTTGACAAAGAAACCCAAAGTCAAACCCAGCTCAAAAATCTAGTAGCATCAAGCAAACTCCTGATTGTTAGTTTGTTTTTAGATACGTTGTAGATTTTAGATATGTTAGTTTGTAAAGGAAATGGTTTTTTTCTGATACATCTAAAATTGTTTATTGGCATAAGGGTGGTGTCTAATTATAGATTAGGAGACATGCAATCTGCAAATATAGTTACAGAGGATAAATGTTTGCCTTTCTAACCATCAACATCTAACCAAACGCACTTGCAGTACACCCAAGTGCATATGAAATTACATTGACATACACAAATAGAATGTATGTACAAGTAAAAAGTAAGTCCAAAAATGTGCACACA
The DNA here is from genome assembly GCA_025084515.1 of Ancistrus triradiatus. Classification (NCBI taxonomy): domain Eukaryota; kingdom Metazoa; phylum Chordata; class Actinopteri; order Siluriformes; family Loricariidae; genus Ancistrus; species Ancistrus triradiatus. Next base: position 372 of record JAJAGP010005793.1, on the reverse strand, counting down.
CAGACCCATGGATTTGCAGTCACTTTCTCACTGACTCTCCCTCCACTTAGTTCTACAAGGAGATCAGCATGGGTCAACTATAAAAAACATAACTATATTAGCAGAGCTCATTCATGTATGCAGTGGATTCTTTTATTTTAAGAAGAAGCCCCCTACTGGGCAGGGGTTACTTTTGGAATAGTTCACACCAGTGCACTGCATAACCTCCTGCATTATTAATTTGTTTACTGTGAGACATCGATGCAGAACTTCTCAGCTATGGCACTTTCAACCAAATGCACTGGAAAAAACACTGCTGCGTTTGAGATTATACCCGACCCACCATTTCCTGCTATGTAGCAAACTAATATGGAAAAGAGAAATCCCAATTCA